>VYZW01032291.1:144973-191537 GCA_013401315.1 Balaeniceps rex
TTTTTTTTTTTTTGCTTGGGCCACTGAATTTCCAGCAAGAGCTCGTAATGCCTCAGTAACCAGGACCACGGTCTGACTCCCCCCTCACACATTCATCCAACTCAAAAGCAAACCCATAGAGCTCAGGGAAAACACCAGGCTACAAAACTAGCACATAAGGAAATTTAAGCCTAAAGATATTGCATTACAAGGGGAAAAAAGTCAACAAGCATCTGTTACAATCACATTTGCACCCACGTAAGTCAGGAGCAGCTCCACTAAAGGTAGTGAGCCCAACTGCTCTTGCCCTGAAACACAGATATTAATTTAGACTCACGCAACCCAGACCCAGGTTGTTAATCCTTCTCCTGCAGTGAGAATACAAGAGAAGAAGCAGGAGAAAGGTGCAGAGCAACCTCTGCAACGCTCTCCACTCTTACCTTGCAACCAAGCAGCAGCTCTTTACCGACCCAGGAAAGAAACCAAACCACCACAACCTTCCAGAACACAAAAACACCAGGCTACCTGGCTACTCTTGTTAAATAAACTGCCTTAATTAAGCCCATGTGTGCTGAGTTGGATCCTGCAGAGCAGGATCAGCTCGTTAGAAGCAACGAGGTCAAGCTGGTGGTCAAGCAGGAGCCCAGTTCCAAAGTACCATGGCAAGTCACCCTTGTTAAACACCACTTTCCCAAAACAGCTGGTGTTCTCCGTCCCCAGAGCAGACTTTGCTCAGAGAATTTTTCCTATGAGAATTTTGATGCGCCAAAAAAAAAAAAAAAAAAAAAGCATATGAGAGCTTTTTTTACTTTTTTAATTGTGCATTTTGAGTTCTTCCTCTGCTCCCTGTTTCAGAGCTGGCAGGACATGTGCTGACCCTTTCATGCATACATCCCTAACTCCAAAATGCAAGTGGAGAGGTTCACGGGGATCCAGATGCTGGAACTCCAGGGACACAGGGGGTTATTGCTGCAGCAATGCGACCAGGCTC
This sequence comes from Balaeniceps rex, assembly GCA_013401315.1. Classification (NCBI taxonomy): domain Eukaryota; kingdom Metazoa; phylum Chordata; class Aves; order Pelecaniformes; family Balaenicipitidae; genus Balaeniceps; species Balaeniceps rex. The sequence goes on from VYZW01032291.1 coordinate 145,944, forward strand.
CGTTCCCACCAGCTTTCAGGCTGGAAAATGCAGTTAACGGCTTCTCCTGCCCGATGTCCATGGGCTGCTGGGCAAGGAGGGATGCGGGACAAACTGCACGCCTAAAACCACGACGTCTTATAGGAAGGCAGACACCTGTCCGTACAGTAAACAAGGCTTTGGGTTACGCCGAGACTGATGGAAAGAACATGACCCAACACATGGAAAGCACTCGGGAGCTGGGGAAAAGACAAATGGAGCTCCATGAAAATGAGACAGGAAAGCGCTGTTGCACTCGATTATCCGCTAAAAAGCAATGATCGCATATTTGTATTACACTTATTAACGTCTTCCTCACCTCTAAAAAATTGCACCTTGTCCGAAGAATATTAACAGTGTAATACATGTTTTTGTTGCTAAGTATGATTACTTTTAATTTAGCTTCTTTATTTTACTGAGCGCAGTCTAAATCACTCTACCAAGTGCTCGCCCGGGCTGTTTTGTTACATGTGCTGTGTATTTAAGCTAGTGGTTATGGATGGGAAAAAAAAAACCCAAACAGCTTTTCCAGTTCCTTTCAAGTAATTCAATCCCCAGCCCCACGTTAAATCAATTAGAGCCGCGGTGCTGGGATTTGTCACACACGCTCACGTAGCTCCAAACGGTTTCATTTTCCTTACATTTGCTGAGGAAATGGGAATTGTCTTCGGAGTGGGCGTCGAGAAGAGATTTACCTTGTCAGGAGTGTTGTGGCTGTGAAATACAAGTCAAGCCACTGCCAAATTTTAAAGCCTTTCTGCTGACCAGTCTCCGTCGCAGCAGCTCCCATCAGACCTGGGGCTTTTTGCCCTTTATGCTTTCCAGATTCCTCCCCCAGCCGCCAAAGCTGAAATTTGGTGCTGCACTGGGACAAATGGAAGAGCAACAAAAGCAAAGCGATGCTTCACCCCCATGAAAATTGGCTTTTCGCTCATTTTTGTACCCCCGTGGTTCAGCATTGCTGACCCACGACTCCCAGGGTGAACGCCGTCCTTCCAGGTGGTCACCGATGAAATAGTTCGAGGATGTGACTCCTACCAGCCCTACAAAGATCCCTGCAGAAAAAGGGCTATTCAGTGTTGGTTGTCACGTAGCATTTGGGGGAAAAACATGAAAACATTACCTTTTATAATAAACAACTTCCCAGCATATTTCCATTAACAGTTGCTGCTCTACGGAAGGAGTTATTTAAGTGAAAGGGCAAATGAATTCCCTGTATAATATACATTTCCATTAAATATTTCTGCATCACACAAGCAGTTTTAAGCAAAAGAGTAAGTAAACATTCCCTGTGCGTATAATACATTTCCATTAAGTATGGCTGTAAGGTAGAGAGTTTTGTGATGATTATAGTGATTTTTCCTTCATAAAAGCTCCGTAAGTATTTTTAATCCATTATGGCTTGCGAAAGCACATATTTACATTTATGGCAATCCTGAGTTTTCCTTTGTGAGGGATTCTGCTATTTGGGGAGAAACGGGAGCAAATAACCCCTGCCTGTAAAAATACAGCTGAACCCCGTGCTCGGATCCAGGCTCGCCCCAGCTGGCAGCAGCGGTTGGGTATTTTAGATCAGCCAGGTTTATCCACCCCCGAGTTAGGCTCGTGCAAAGCATCCCGGCTCCACCGCCGGCATCTGCCGATGGGTTTTTAGGAAGATGTCTGTGGGATGCAGGGATTTGGCCCATTATATATATTTTTGGCTGGTTTCCCATGGCAATGAGTTGCACGGTTTGTCTGTCAGATCCCTCCTCCACCTCCCCAGGGCTTTTCTCCTCCCCTCCCCATGGAGCTGGGAGGTTTGGGTGAGCTCAAGCAAGCACCTACAGTGCTAAATTTAATGGTAGTATTTACTCCAAATGCCTTTTTTGATTCATTTAAATGAACGTGGATCAAACTACACCACCTCAGTGCCTTCCGTGCAAGGGTAACTTAACTACCTGTGGGTCCTGAAGTTAACGGGGACCTTGTGCCATTGGAACAAATAAAATACGACAACCGCTATTACTGTTATGTATGAAAATATTCGTTGTGAAATGCACAGCGGGGTCCCAGCTGCGCTTACCTCTCCTTTCTTTGCCTTTTAGCGATATCATGTGAGCCCTCTTTTGTTTATAGGAATTATAATTTTTTACTGACTCTGGGAATACTCTAAAGCATTAAAAATAGGTACCTCGCTCTTTTGCACTTCTGAATAATTTGTAAATGGTTTATGCCGTGGAGTTTGTCCATCTGGACGGCAGCCTTCAGCCCCGGGGAGGGCTGTGAGGGACGGCAGAGCCAGCCCTGACCCTGAGGACCAGGCAACAGAGAGATGCTGGCGGCTACACGAGCGTGCAGCTATTAATGGATGTTATATTGCTGCCTAAGTTGGGATGTTTTTCAGGAATGGCTGGATATCCTAGTTACAGGCTGTGAAAAATCCACAGTGTTTCTGATTCCTTTCAAAATATTTGCGCATCTATAGCCTGGAGAGAGACCAAGCCTTGCTGTGCCGTTCATAAAGATTTTTGTTTCTGATGCCCTGCACCGTGCCCAGCGCACAGCTCACGGAGATTTATTTGCAAGCTCTAACTACCCCAGCAAGCTGAGCTGAGCAATATTCTGTGCTTTTGCTTATCTGGGCCTCCAGCACAAATCCTCCAGGGTGCCTCCGCCGTGCTTTTCCCACAGCCCAACCTCCGCTTCCTGACGTGGGCTTGGAGAGAACCCAGCAGCTGAAAGGAAAACAGAGCAAAACCCTGAGAGCCTTCACCTTCTGCCATGCCAAAACTTCACAGAGCCATGAATTTCTCATCAACGGGGGAAAATACAAAGCTTTCGCTTGAAAACCAGATCTGGGTTGGTGGCAAAATTAATCTAGTGTGAGCCTCTCTCAGAAAAGCAAAAATGAGGTGAGCTTAGCACCAGCTTGGGGGTTTCATCCTGAATATTGCCCCAAGGCAGTGGCATAAGTTGGGTTTTTTCCAGAAAACACGTGCCCAGCACGGAGGGCAATCAGGCCGAGCTCATTAGAGAGCAGCCGGATGGTCACGACGATCGCCAAGATCCAATTTCCAATCCCACAAATCCAATCGCCCCTCAGTTTTAATCCATCAGTAGGACGCATGGGTTACTCGCCGCGTTACAGCCTCCTCAGCTGCCGAGCCCTGGGCTTTGCTATCAGCGTAACTTTGTTGAATGCAAAAAACCCCCTTTGAGTGCCATCTCCACCCAGTGCTTTAATAACAACTCATTCCCCCATCGACTTGTTGGTAAGGGGCTGATGCATAGGTGCTACACACAACGTGTTTTCCTCCAGCTGCCGCCTGGCGCAGAAGAAAGAGCAAGAAGAAATTGGGCCAAAGCAAAAATCATTATTCTTAGGGTTTTTTTGAAAAGCCCAACCCCCTGGAAACCTTCTTGCTACTTTCCTAATATAGTCAGGGTATTTATGCAGTAAGAAACCCCTCAAAACGTACCTACTCGAGGGTGTATATGCAGTAGTATCATTTCAGAATATAACAAATGCTTGGTGCCACCAGGAAAGGATTTCAGCACCGACTGCCTTTTTCTCCTTCATTATTATGGGAAGCGTAACCTCAGCCCTCTCCAAACCCACTACAGACAGTAATTATTGCGAAAGGAGAAGTGACTGTTAGGTACCAACAGCTGGCGGGGTGGAGGATGGGGAGGAGAGGGCGCGCACGTGTCCCTGCCCTCGCATTCGTTTGGGAAGACGGAGAGGAAAAGCCACGGCTCGGAGGAAGTGCGCCAGGGATGTCTGTGTGTGTTTGCGCTCATTCTCCACATTTGTTAAAACAATAGAGAAATGTTTCCCTTTGGAAAAAGTTTGTACCTCCCATTGTCTTTATTTTTTTTTGCAAATTCACTTTCGTTCCTGGAAGAGGAACAAATGATGGAGTGCTCTGTCAAAACTCGATGAATTGCTGGTTCCCTTTCTTTTCATTTGAAAACTTAAACTACCTCCTTTTTTTTTTTTTTAAACCTCCCTCTTCTCCTTTTCCAAATCAAATAAAACAAAGAATTGCACGCATCTATAACCTTTGGTTGTGCTGTCACCGACAGCCAATAACAGATTTCTGCGCAGCAAAAGAAAAAGCTCCAGGTTACAGCGAGAAGGAATCTTCCCCGTCTCTTATCAAGAGCCTCAGCACCGTCCCTGAGCCGTGCCCCAGCCCAGGGCTTAAACCAAGAGCACATTCAAATGGGGTTAAAAGTGAATAAAGGTGTGGATTTAGGAGCCTGTTAAGGGTTGAGTAGGCAATGAAGTGCTCCTGGTTTATTAAATTCCCGTCCTGACACTACGAATTTCACCAGCTGGTTGCATTGTGCAAGACATCTGGGTGCAGGTGAGTAACCCCGCGAGAGGGCAGAGGCGAAGAACCCCAAAATGTGCCTGAGTAGGTTGGGGGGGGTGCAGAGGCTGGGGACATCCTTTGCATTGCTCGGCAATTCAGCCCCAAAGGGGCGTCTCGGGGGGACAAGGTCCACGGCACCTCCCTGGGCGAGCAAAGGGTGATGCCCCACGACCCCACGGCTTCCTCCTCCACCCCCATTTCCCCCCGTTCTTCCCCCAAAATTGCCATTCAGCCCAGACACATGCACGCTGCGCCCAGGCTTGGAGGGAGCAGCTGCTGCCGATGAGCTCACCTCTATTTATGCAAATCGCAATAATTACCGTTTGATAGCACTTGCCAATGAGTCTGATTACATGGCATGGCGGGTGATGAGGCCCAGCTCTTGCGGCGGTACCCGGGAGCGGAGCTGGGGGCCGCAGCAGCGTGGCCGTGCCTGCCGGGGACCTGCCGCTGCCTGCCCAAGGCGGTCTGAGACCACGGGAAGAGCAGCAGAAGCCAGGGTACGGCTGCGTATTAACCCCCACCCAGCCTCCAGTAAATGCAAAGAGCTCTCATCGGCTATAAACACAGCTACTTGTGTCATTTGGGACTGATTTGCCCATGCTGGGAGCACAGGAGTCATGCCAGGCTGCGTGGGACCTCAGGCTGTGTGCTCAGGAGTTGATCAGAGGGGTTATTCCAGCCCGTTGCCAGCCGATAGCACGTGTATTGCTTTGAAAAGAGAGAGAAGGCTTGTTATTCTGGACTGCAGAGGGCTGCGTGTTGTATCGGCTCTGTACCAGGGTGTAACTATCCCGGCAGGGTCCCACCAGCAGAGGCTTCCTCATTTCCTACGCGTTTCAGAGCTGATCTTCATCACCCTTCAGCTTCTGCGGTAGCTGTGAGATGCGCAGCTCAGCGAGCCCCTATTTCCCACTCACTTCACCATCAGGGAAGATATTTGATGGAATATCTGTTGAGGACATCAGGGATGAGGGCCATGGGAGACATCCCCACCAGAGGGACCTGGAGAAACAACGGGGCCGGTCCAGAGAAGGGCCATCTCCCAAAGGCACCTCACCTGGGTTTGAGCACCCGAGAGATGGACGGAGAATCACGATGTTGGAGGAAAACGCTTCAGTCTGGGCTACTCTTTTCTCAATGAGATTCTCTGGGTTTCGTTCCGTTTTCCCAATATTGTACGTAATAAAGCCCTGGGTGCTGTTGAAGGAAATAAAAACTCCTGTGCTTACAGTTACAGCTGAGAAAACTAATATTTTGTGTGATCTTTTAGGTAAAACATGGCTTTGGGAAGAAAATGGAAATTTTCATAGCATTGCCTTAGAAATTTCCAAGGCTTCAAATTAAAAAAAAAAAAAATTCAGCTAGAGAACGCTCTTCCACGAATGTGTGTTTCCTCAGATTCTTTTCTGCTGAAACCTGAAAAAAAGCTTTGAGGTTGGTCTTGCAAAACCAGATTTGCTGTGGGTGGGAGTGTCGAAAGAGAGAATTTCAATGGGAAACTCCACAAAGCAATTCTCCTTTTCCACGTAAAAGCGATGACGTCTTCACCGGCCTTAATTCTGCGTTATGATGGATTGCACAGGCTGTGTACAAAGGTCCAAGAGACGATGTGGGCTTTGCTTTCTGCCTCTCCCCAGCGATGCACTCGAATAAAGGCTCTTAGCCAACAGCTGCCTAAATAACGTAGCAGGTTCAAACCTCCTTTTGGCTGTCGGCAGCCTCACGGTACCCGTCCCCAACACCTCGCACACAGCTGTAACACTTCTCCAGTTCATAGCCGGGATTTCCAGACCTAAGGTTGAGGTGTTATCTTCTCATCTCGGCAAGATTAGAAGTAAACCGCCACAGAATTGCTAAATATCCATTTAATTGCCAAAGATTCCATATTTGTGCAGCCTGTCTCCTCGAAGCTTGTATCTCCCATCCCAAGGTGGGCTCATGGAAGCTGAATATGGTTTGCGCCGTGTTATCTGTAGATGCCCTCAACTTCGACACACCCCACATCGCAAGAGATGCAGATTTGTTCTATTAGTTCTCTCTAACGAAGTCAAATTAATTCCCCTGTGCAGTGAAACACGACCGCCACCCGGAAACTAACACCGCGGATGCATTTAGCACCATTTAATTATATCATCTGAAGATAATTAGGAGGCTCGCTCTCACCCCACCGTCTGTCTGGCCCACGGAGCAGGGCTGCTCCAGCGCAAGGCGTGATGCCAGACTGCGGTACCCGCCACACTGGCGACACGCGACGATTTGTAAGCAGTTTGTGTCATGCATTTTGCCACGCCTGACCTCTTTGCAATTGGAGAAATACGCTGGAATGGCTTTTTAAAGCCATCCATGAAGAAATCCATGCGAGATCTACCAGGCACAAGCCCCTCAGTGGCCAATTGCCCAAGACCTTGATCCCACCAGCAAATTTCCAGGATGCAAAAACAGTCCAGGGCAGGTATTTTTAGGCCCCCATCACATCATAGCCAGCAGACAGCATCGCATAAGGCTCTTTATATTAGTATCCAGACATGACTTGCAGTAAGCGACATCATATTTCTATACCTGTCTCATGCTATCTAAAAGGGAGCTACTACTCCACAGCAGCAGTGGGAACCATCACCCGTCGCTGTTTACATAAGCTTTCGGAGATCCACAGATAGAAGCTGCTGTTGACGTGAAAAATTCAAACCTCCACGGCGAGCAAGCAGCGCTGAGCCTTTATAAATAGTCTGCGATGCGGGGAAACTTGGGAAAAGTCTCCGCAACTTGAAAGTGCATTTATTTTTGTAAGCATGCAAGAAGATGATAAATTATTTCTTTTGATCCTTTTCACTTCTGTGCTAACAGCTGTAAAAAATATGCTAAAGGCTGCTGCTTTTTTTTTTTCCCCTCTGAATCTATCGGTGAGTGAAAAATCCTACAGCACAAAGCAAAGCGTTTTGGATAAAAGCAGGTGTTGGAGGGCTGCTAGGATTTATTTCACTGCTTCCTTGCAGGAACAAATTACCCTGACCAGCTCTTCAAATTCTCACCAACTCTTTTACAGCCTCTTGTATTTATAAGGGAGAAATTCCTTCACTTCTTAATGTGGGACAAAATTTGGGTGTTGTTCCTAGCCCTTCCCAGGGGCTGGGCGCATGGTCTTGGTGCTGGCACGGGAACGGGGCATTTCACCTCCTCGCTAGGTAGGAAAGATTTGCCTTTTTCCCTCAAATATTTTATGATTATTACTCCATCCCGTCGTGAATTGACCACAGCAAGAGAAAAATCAAACTCCTGGGTTTTTAACGGTTTCCTTTGATACTCTTGCAGGGATTTGAGGGGAAAATGCTTATAACTTCACGCGTACATAATAAAATCGGTGTATTAAGGGAGGAAGGACCTGGAGCAGCTATGTTGTGGCCGATTCTGCTGAATGAGCAAGGAGACGATGCTTAACGTGCACAATTACACCCATTCCCCCTGCAATAACCAGGGTCTGCAATTTGACAGCAGTGGCAATCGATGGATTTTTGCATAAGATTTACTGGATCCGAGAGTAAAGGCAGAGCTTTGCCCCTCTCCCCGTGTGCGTGTTAATCACAGCAAACTCATTTAACAAATACATAATGGGAAAGCAAAAATGCACAAGCCCTTTTTAATTAAAAAGCTGCTGCCGTCTTGACGTTATTCCAATAAACTTAAAGCGGGTAGAATTAAGGTCCCGATCCTGTAAGTCCGGCTCAGGAGAAATGGGATGAGTCATGGAAGCAATTTTTTAAATAGAACCATAGAATCACAGAATGGTTTGGGTGGGAAGGGACCTGTAGAGGCCATCCAGCCCAACCCCCTGCAGTGAGCAGGGACATCTTTAACCAGATCAGGTTGCTCACAGCCCCGTCCAACCTGACCTGCAATGTTTCCAGGGATGGGGCCTCCACCACCTCTCTGGGCAACCCCTTCCAGTGCTTCACCACCCTCAGTGGAAAACATTTCTTCCTTCTATCCAGCCTAAATCTGCCGTCCTTTAGTTTAAAACCATCACCCCTTGTCCTGTCACCCCTTGTCCTGTCACCACAGGCCTTGCTAAAAAGCCTGTCCCCACCTTTCCTCTAGGCCCCCTTGAAGCACTGCAAGGCCGCACTAAGGTCTCCCCGGGGCCTTCTCTTCTCCAGGCTGAACAGCCCCAACTCTCTCAGCCTGGCCTCGGAGCAGAGGGGCTCCAGCCCTCGGAGCATTTTTGTGGCCTCCTCTGGACCCGCTCCAACAGGTCCATGATAATAATAATAACAAAAATAATTTTGTTACGGTTCCTCCTGTCTCCTCCCAAAACCGCTAACTTCTCCTGCCTCCCCCAAAGCCCAAGTGCGAGCCAGGAAAAGGCTTTCAAAGGTTCCCTAGCTGGGAGCAGGAGGTTTTCCTTGATTTTCTTCAAATGTTCATGTTCACACCTAAAAAGACAAGAAGCGTTTATACTCCTACCCCATTCCTCACGACAAAAAGAGCTTTTGCCCTCAACGTGGCTTCCAAGTTATGAACCTCTGAACTTCTCTGATGTTCGTTGTGCTTTGGGGTCAGGTGGTGGAAAGGTGATTGGAAAAGTTTTACAAGTAAGAAAATTATCCTTTGTCTCTCCTACATTAAAAAAAAAAATCAACGAAAATAAAAAGAGCTGCAGGGATTTGGTTCAGACACCCCCCCAAAATAATTCACTCTCAGGTGGGCACCAACCGTGGGATCATTTTGCATCAGCAAGCTTCAGCCTGAAGCGTATTTCATTATAAATAAGTTATAAGCCTCCAAAAATCTAGGAAGGAAAGGGAAATTTTATTAGAAATCCTGAAAATCCTTAACTCCGAGGGGGCTCGCGGGCTCGGCTATAATTAAACACCGCACTGAATAGCTGTATGGGCTTTAATCAGGTTTGTGACGAACTCAGGGTGAGTTTGCCTCAGTAAAAGGTTATGTTTGCTTCATTAAAATCTGGATTCTGGCTTTGTCCTTGATATGCTCTTGCTCCACTTTCTTTCATCAGTTCAGTCTTCGGGAGAGTTACAGAACATCACCCATGAAGGATGCCAAGAAGTAGGTGCTTAAAAAAAGTTACCAATTAAATATCCCTTCCGAGCTCTGCTCTCGTTTTTGCACCTTAAGTGCAAAACCTGAATAAAATCCCCTCGCCGGTGATCTTCCAGGTGTTGAAGAAGCCGGTAAAATTGGCCACTTGGTGATTACATTACACAAATAATACAAAACTACAGAAACTGGTGTTCGTGGGGCAGCGATGGGGATACGGTTAAAAACCACAGTGCCACCCCTTACGCCACGCACGGGGGCCTGCAGCACCGCTTTCGGCGGAGGAATCCCACTGGAAATATCACCGTTTGGTGGTGATTTCCTCCCGACAGCCCCCCGTGGGGACCTGTCAGTTAGCCAGCCCTCCATCCATTTAACGTGTTCGTTATTGATAGCTTACCACGATAAACGTTAATCAGAGTGTCAGCCCGCGCTGCACTAACCGCTTTAGCGGAGTCTATTACCTCAACACAGTCACTTTTATCAACCAAATGTGTTATCTCATCAAAGAATGAAATCTCATTTCTTTGACAAGATCTATTTTCCATAAAACCATTTTGACTGGCATTAATTACACTCCTGTGCTTTAATTCTTTATCTATCACAGCTGATGTCACCTTTTCCATTCTTTCACTCCGAAATTGTCAGGCAGCCCAACCGAGGCTCACTCGGAGCCTCCTGCCTGCCCTGCCTTCATCTGCCCCTCCGGCACAGCAACGCTCCCCATCTCCTCCTGGGATGTTCATACAAGGGGCACCAGCGGGTGGGCACCAAACCAGCTCTCCTGCCCAGGTCAAACGGCTCAGCTTTGCGGATTTAGACACATCCATCCCCGCTCACTGGTGTTTAATATCCTCCACGACTGCTAACGGGTTGGAAATTTCCCTGCCATCCTCACACGACGCAAGAAATCACCCCGGTTCTTTCAAAATGCAGAACAAAAGCAATTACTGGAAGGTCCTCATGGTCATCACCATGTTAATAATTCCCCCCGGTTGCCTTTGCTGGCTTCAAAATATCTTCCCAGGACACTCGATAGAAACTCCTTTTTATCTTTTGCCATCCCAGTGGGGTTTTTCCCCCCCCCGATGAAAACTTTCCTCGTCCATCTCTACAGCCAATATCTTCTCATTAAACAGGTGCTATTTCCAATTCCTTTCCATGCTTTGAATGGCACTTTTTTATTTCTAATTACAGCCCTTGCTTCTCAAGCAGGCAATATTCTGTCCTTCCGTGATTCTAGAGGCACAATTTGGCAATCCTGTAGATTCCTGTTAAAGAACAGCCAGGATTTATTTACTCTTTTTGTTTATGCTTTCTTCTCAGGGAAAGTCATTTATCACTTTCCCCTGCTTTGGGAAATCAGGATCTCCGAAGCATGGGGTGTATCCCTCACAGCGCTGCGTGCCAGGATCCGTATCGGGACCAGCGGTGGCTGGAGAAGTTCCAAAATCAAACCACCTATTGCAAAATAACCAATCTAAAATCATTAATCACAGGGCAAAACTGAAAGTGCTACAAGTTTGAGGCTGATTATCTTCCCAGCTTATTTTCAACTTTCTTCTTAATGTCTCCAGGTGTGTTACCCTTCCTGATACATTGCCAGATTTACTGCTCGTGTTGCCAGGGTAATTTCTACAACTCGATTTATATCTCACAGCTCCTTAAGCTGGAGTTTGGGTGCTTACAAAAATCTATTCTCATAACTATAAATATGAGTCTTACTAAAGAAAAGTCTGAGAAAGATCTAAATTCCAATCCTCCTCGCTTTATCTCAGTCTTCACATTCGCAGCGACCGGTGCTGGGGGATGCGCAAGGCCAACTACCGTGCATCGGATATGAGCCATCGAACAACGTTCCTGGGAATGGCACGTTCCCTCTGAAACTTTATTTCTAGTGCCTGTAATTTGGCCGTGATGACTTCCAGCCCCAGCAAACAAATCCCTCCATCACGGTCCCCAAAGCAGAGACAGCCGGGTGGAGCGGGGGGCTTTTGCCGTTAGAGGTGGTCAGCTGTCATGGTCAGAAATTCTCATGGTGGTTTTTTTTATTTTTTTTTTTTTATTTATTTATTTTTTTATTATTATTTACTGGCTTCAGGAGTCCACGACCGTCCCCTATTTTAAAAACCTGGTGCTGCTCTTTCCTCAGCTCCACGTCGCCTTCATGAACCCCCAAGTGATGCAGCCCAAGGGGCACCCACCTCTGGATCTACTCAGACCCAACTAAGCTCTAGAGCGGAGCTGTCTGAATCAGACCGACAGCTCTTTCTTGCTCTGTGTATAAAGATTGACAGAGTCTTCACAGGTATTGAAGTCTTTAAGGCTTCAATTACTAAATAACGGGGGTTAGTAAGACACTTTCCATGGGCATATTACTGTATATTTTTTAAAAGGTGTACATATACACTTTCAATTCTGACATTTTTTTGTCCTAAGCACAGTTTTAGGAAAAAAAAAACCCTGGGCAACTGGAGTTATTGTACCGTATCTGCTGCAGGGCAACAGTTCTTGTGTCCCTAAATGACATTATCTACGGGCATGGGCACACAAAGGTACTGGAGCACCGGTAACGACGGGAGAAGATGGACTGTACACGTGAAAAGAAAGATGCCTTTTGATGCGTGCTACTCACTCACCAGATCACTGGCAGCGTGCACAAGCGGCTCATGAAGCATGGCACGGTGTTACGAGAAATGATCGTTCTGAAATCTCCACGTGGAAATTTAGTGGTTTCATCTGATTTTAAAACATATATTTGTTTCTCTTCAAGACACCTAGTCCTGCAAATACCTATGGACTAATTTTACTCCACTGAGTCCTGCCCAGGTCAGCCAGTGAGAATACTTTGGAAAAACATGTTCTCTGCCGGCGTACACGCCTCAAGGGTAGAGCCTCCACGAAGCACCCACATGCACCATCCATCAGTGTATCGAGCAGAGCCCTTTACAGTTTGCTTAAACCTTACTGACCACCCAGGGCATTGAAGTACTGCCCTCAGACAGATATTTTTTAAATATTTAGACACCTAAAATGCATCTAGATGGATTTTTAATTGAGCCTATTGAAAATCCCCCCTTTGTGCCTAGCGTTAATATTAAAAAACAATCATCTGGCCACGGGTACGCTGATGAACAGGGACAGAATTAAGCCCCAGCTTAAACGCTTTGCCAGAATGGATTTAGCACATAACGAGTAGCCAAGACACGCAGGAATTTTTCAATGCCATCTACCCGTGCCGGTTAAAGCGAAAGGATTTAAGGACCACACTAAGGCATGAGTTGGGAGCCCTATATTAGCTCTAGAGACAGGACATTTTTAACTACAGGCAGGAAAGGTGTCAACCCTCAAAAAATATTTTGCAAGATCTGCAATCTGACCGTCCCTAATAGAGTTCATCCACCCTCGCCGCGCGAAAAGCAAAGGCAATCGGCTGTGGCAGGTGCCTCTAGACAGCTCAATACGACCGTAATAAAGTGTTTGAAGGAGACCTCTCACGGAGTTAGTTACTTTATTAAAAAGAGCATCTTCGTCACTGTCGTTGGTTCAAGGGCAGCCCAATGTATGCCACGTCAGGGACATGGTACGAGCGCTGCAGTTTGCACAATTTATAGCCCATGCCACAAATTAAAATCCAATAAAGCTTTTATAAAGGCTGCTTTAGGAGTATCAAGTTCTTTCCACGGTGCTCATATTTTAGGTGATAGATTTGTAGAATGGCTTTACAGTCGATAAAAAAATGTGTCATTCTCTAAACTTCTGTCCGTATCGGTTGTAAAATAGTTACATAAATCTGTTGTCTGAAGGTGTAGGCAGTATGGAAGGAATATGGGGTATATCAAATGTATATGCAGGTGCAGGCCAGTTGATGTAGCTGAAGTTCTGCCTCTTGGTTCGCTTCACCTTGCTCTTTTGAACGGCAGAAGGAGCTCACAGCCTCAGAGCCATCCCCGCCGCGGCAGCGACGTGACTTTTCGCGCAACAAATGCTCCCTGTAAATCCGACAGTGACTTTGGGGAGTCTCGGGGGGGACGCATCCTGCTGCTCACCCATAAACGACCGGCTCATTTTTGGATCACGGATTAATAGTGTCTGGTTTCCAGCACTCTCCTGCTCAACTCCAGTCCTTTCAAAGGCATTTAAAACCCCCAGGAGGACCACATTTCTAACATCTGCAGGTAAAGTGAAGTCCCAGTTTCCTTAGCGTTCTCCAAAACGACGTCTCGCCAGAAATTGTTGGGATTGATTTGTTTAGCTGGTTTGGTATACAGGGCCAGGGAGGTTAGTCCTGGACCTGGACCTATTTAATCCAAACCCACCCACCACGACACCAGAAGTGGACCTCCTCCCAGAAGAGAAGAGGGACCCACAAGGTCCACATGCACCTCTATTTCCTACTCTGGTCTTACCCTTTTTATTTGCTGCTTTGGTGGAACAACTAGAAGCCACAGAGTGAGGTAGAAATATTAAAGCAAGAAGGATTATGTGCTTAATTGTAAACTGAGATGGAAGATTAAGTCTGAAAAAAGAATTACTTACGTGGGGGCCTGTTGGGACCTGTTCCTCACAGCTCACTTCACCCCAGCTAAGCGAGTTTAACCCTCTGCCTTCCCCTACTGCTGCGCTCTTACCCCCATCACGGCTGAAGGAATTTACTTTATTAAAGAACGTCGTTAAAAGGCAAGCTGCATTGCTGTTGACCCAAGAAGGAGGGTTCAGGCTTCTCATGTTTTCTTTCAGAATTCAAATACGTGCACTCCCCAATTAAGTGACTGCTTTGTTAAAGTCTAAAGAAGGGACGACATGAGCATGGGGACAGGTCTGGGGTGAGAGCAGGACCCCAAATATCAGGAGCCACAGCCGAAGCCCCACTGCAGCCAGGCTCGTCCCCATGCCATGCCCAGCCATCCCCAGCTGTCCCCCACCCCTGGGGACCCCAAGCACGTGGCACAGTGCCCAGGACATCGTGGCCATCGGTCTTTTGTTGAGTTGCTGTTCACTCGCTGATTTTTCTAATATTCTCCAGTATCCCCAGACTCCAAGAGCTGAAGCTACGGAAAAGAGCCAGATCACAGCAGATTCATAACGAAATTCATAAGAATTGGGAACTCTACAACAAGTACAAGTCGTTATGCTTTTGCGACTCGAAGGGAAAACCAGAAAACATGACCCCAAAGCTCCCAAACCAGAAACAACCCAAAAACATTTAATCAGAAATGTTAAGTTCTTCTGGCATACGACTCATGGTTTTTGATGCTGATTTTGAATGCTGAATGTATACATTGTGGGCTTTCTTTGATTACTGAAGTTATTACAGTACCCCTTGAAAAGCTGTACTAGTTCAAGGCAGTCCATCAGGGTTTTCCTGGGCTGTCCTGGACAGCATGGTGAACCCACAACCGCAGGAGAAGGAAGAAGAGCAGTTATTTTGGAGAGGCCCAGTAGCTTCTTGATGTATATTTGCAACCGATGTTTATCTGCTCCAAGAAATCCCAATTTCAGGGTCAGACTGGGCAGGGGAAAACTGGGCTCCAGCCCATCAGCCCTACCAGCAGCTCATCAGCATGGATCTCCGTTTTGAGATGACTCCCAATGGATGTTTTAAGCTGACTCCCAGTGGATGTCCCAGGGGATATCCCTTTGCCCTCATCTCTCGCTGCAAACCTGAAGACCACCCATCACACCAGACAACTGCCTAGTCCGACGCAGGGCCATAAGGAAGAGGCATGGACCCACAGAGAGAAACCCACGAGATGGGGCCACCTTGGGGCTTTTACACCGGGGGAAGCACCAGCAAAGACTCAGAAGAGCCTACAGGGTTTGCTTCAGCCACATTTTCATCCCTTTTTTATTTGCTTTCTATGAATATCTTTTACAAGTGGATTTGTTGTTGAGTATATTTAGAGCAGGTAATTTGAGGAGACAATTATTAGGGAGAAGTCATTAAGAATTACATTTTCAGTCTAGGATCCACAACTACTTGCTGTGGAGAGCTGACTCCAAACCCCAGGTGAACCCGTTCAGAAACAAGATGTGATATTGTGCGACAAGGGTGTCTGCTAAGGTTAATGAACAGGTCTTAAGTGCCTATAACACAAAATAGCTATAAAATAGCTATAGGGCGAAGGTTATTCATCGAAGTTATTTGGTGCTTAAAATTTCAGGTAAATAAAATGATAATTATAATTAGTTGGTTAGAAAGACTGCGAGGCAAAAAAAAAAATGAAGCCAAATTAATTGACTCTGTTATTCACTGTAAACTATTTGCTTCATCCAGCTACGCTATCACACTGGCAAATGCATTTAATAAAATTGTGGCACCTTGAAATTCCTTTCTGCACGCACAATTTTTTTTTTTTTTTAAAAAGTAGAAATCTTTGCAGACTGAAAGAGAATATTTGATTTCCCCTGCAGAGGAGTAACAGAAATGAGCCCCTCGGGCACATTTCACAGCAAAGCTCCGGCGCGGGGAGAGGCACTGGAGTTACAAAACCCGAAACGGGGAAAAGCCTTTCAAAAGGTGATTCGAGGGCAAAGCCACCCGTGTAGGTACCTGTGTTGGAGCTGTAGGCTGAATTGCCATTTGTATTAATTAAATAGATTAAACACGTGTCGCCCTGTCCCTCGTCAACTTTGCAAATAGACATTATTGCTGCAGCAGAGGCTCCGAGCGGTCGAGGGAGCGCAGGTTCTCTCCAGCAGCAGGAGGGTATTGACATGTCTTGTACCTCCACTCGGTACATCTCGGGGATTTTTTGGCTGCCTGTCTATGGAAAATATCAGCAGCATTTATCCTAAAGGGAAAATCCCGTCCCACACGGGGGAGCCCGAGCCACGAGCTCCCGCCGAGTCCGCAACGACGGGCAAAACGCAGCACGCAGCGATGTTTTACCCTCTCCTTTGCACACCTCTGCAGCATCGCAGGCAGAAGGATCAAGGGAAGCCTTGCCTTTAAACAGGGCACGATTTTCAGGGGAAAAATAGGTAAGCAGATTTGTCGGGTGTATTTAGGGCGACCCTGCGCAGCACTGGACCCACCTGCCCCAGGGCAAAAGTGGTTCATAAGAGCCCAGGTTCATAGGAGATAATAATTACTGCCACGTACCCAAAAGTCCGTATTCCCAAATGCGGTGACAGCATGAGCCCAGCTTTACGCCCATGGCTGCGCTCAAGCTGGCACACGACTGAAGCTATATGTACCTGTACATATACATACTATACGTACTTCACCTGTGTCAGTGGTCTCAGCAGTTCGGCAATCCCTTTTCCCGATTGCAGTAAGAAGAAAGAAGTGGTGAGTTTATCTTTTTGCTGAATTTTACCCTAAACTGAACGTTGCTATCTACAGCTAAAAAGGGAGACAGTGTCAAGTAGCTGGAGCCATGGACTTGGTGCACCACGGATGTTTTCACTTTAGTCCTGAAAAATCCTGGTTATTCTGGTTTAGGTAATGTGAGGGTGGGCTTGGAAGAGTCATTAGCTCTTCTTGAATGAACCTAAAATATCTTCTCCCTCCTACCCCTTTGCCCGTTCACTTTGGAAGCTTGTGATTTTTTTAACACCCCAGCATCCCTTGGATATTTTCCCTTACGAAACAGGAGCGGGTTCCCCATCCTGGTGTGGGGAGAGCCCCAAGCAGCCCTTTGCAGAGCTCTAGAGCCAGTCTAGAGGAGGAAAAGCTCCTCCCTGCAAATGGTCTTTGCATTTCTTTCCCCACCAGAAATACCTTCTCTCTGCCTGTGATGTGCTGAAGTCTGATATTGTGCAAGTTCCTTTCTGAGAAAAAGAGAAACAAACGCAGAGACAGGATGAAACCAGTAAGAGGCAGTTTGGAAATACAATAAGAGAGAGCTTTTTTTTTTTTTTTCCATTGACAATCACCAGTATTTTCAATTTTGCTTTCATTTTCTACCTGCAGATGGTATTCTGTGATGCTGATGAGCACCCCACCAGCCACGCCGCTCTAAACAAAAGCTTAAATAACCTTAAAAGGGGAAATGGAGTCAGCTCTTTAATCACACTTGGCTGATGAGGAGTTCCCTGGCACACAGCTTGCTTTCCTGGAGACCTCAGGGAGTCTGTCCCGTGATATACGGTAGAGGTTGATGGGACACCAGATTTGCAATACCTATCACCG
This sequence comes from Balaeniceps rex, assembly GCA_013401315.1. Lineage (NCBI taxonomy): Eukaryota > Metazoa > Chordata > Aves > Pelecaniformes > Balaenicipitidae > Balaeniceps > Balaeniceps rex. The sequence goes on from VYZW01032291.1 coordinate 163,515, forward strand.
TTTGGTAGACCATGGGATGGTTGACCATATGACGGGCCCCTGCATGGTGAGGCTGAGCTGGCTCTCCCCAAAGCGTAGATGCTGCGTCCACCCGTTAATCTCAAGGCTGAGACTAAACTCTAAAAACTCCCCTCCTCCCTTGGACTCAGGTGAACAAAACCTCTGAATCATGTGGCTTAGACCTGTTTGCATCCACTGGCCGAGGTTCATGACCAGAGGAAGCTATGCTAGAAACGTGAAGTGAAAATGAAAGTTTCACCTAACATTTTCTCTTCCCCTTCCCACCCTACGCACTCAGGGGGCTTTAACCTGCCTGTAGCAGATGTCCATGAGTTTAAAAAAAACATTCCTCACCCAGTGGTTTTATCAGATGAGCGATCACCATACAATAGCCGCTGGGATGTTTCCTGCTTTTTTTCCAACACCATCAGGGAGAAAATGAAATAACAACATGGGGATCCCTTGTGTGGAGCTCCAAGCACCAAGCCCACTTCACCTCCCCCAGGAAAACCAGCCTCCAGGTGCTCTACAGCTCAAAAAAAGCCTTCATCTTCTTCTCATACCTTATCATCCGCTCAGCAATACGGTCTTACGCTGGAAACTGTTTGGCCCTCTTGAACTGCAGCAGGACTCTTTGTCCCTAAGGAAACATTGTTCAGAAGACATCCACCTGCTTTCTTTTCATGCAAGTTTTAGCAGCATCACAAAGATGAACTTCTTCAAAGTACATCGCCTGAAAAAAAAATTATATGGGAAGACTACTTAATTATTACATATATCTCTGGCATACTTGATGAGAAGCACTTTAATGCGTAGGTGTAGCTTTAGCAGAGAAAACAGGATTAAATTTATACAGAGCGATAAAGTTATTCTATGCAATTACAGCCTGCCTTTGAGACCTGTCCCCAGAGAAAGCGTGTCGCAGAGCTGGGTAGGGCCTTAGCCGTGACACCAGTGCGCGCTCTTCCTCCAGAAATACAGTGTTCTTCCCGTGTAATGCCCTTGTCAAGATTTAACTGAGTTATTGTCAATGATAACTCCAAGTCCATACGTCAGCAATAGTGCCCAGACTATCCAGTAGCTGTTGATAGCCTGTCCACGCGTTGGGTTGAGTTGGGTTGGCCACCTGCGGGCAATGCCCAGCTGGAAATTTGGGGTTACTATGACCTCTTCTTCAGCTGCATGACATGATTCACCTCAAAATACTCCTAACACTGGAGATATTCAATAGTTGCCTTTGCTTTGAGGGTATCTGAGCACTTCAGAAACACTGCAGTGCCCAAGCCTTGATTCCCAAAGTGCAGGCAGCCGAAACAGTTCTCTGCTTGGGTTGTGCACACTCACCAGCCCGGCAAAACCCTTCCAAAGGGGACACAAAGCATTGCTATAACATTTTCCCGGGAGGTGTGACTGTGTTTGCATACCCAGGAGAGAAGCCCATTACTCCGTTCGCCAAGTGAAACCACTGCCCCGTGTGAAAACCCTTCCAGGAGCAGACGAACCCTCCAGCAACAAAAGGGCAGCGTTTGCCCCCGGGGTTCTTGCAGAAAACAGGAGCAGATCTGAGCGGCAGATGGGGAAGCACAAGGCAACAGATGCCTGTGAGGAGCATCACAAGCAGCGCGCGGCGGCCGCCCGACTATTGTTGAGCTGTCGCAGGGGACGGGGGGACAAAGCCAGCGTCTGTGCCAGGGAACGAAGCAGTGCCAGGGAACACAAGGCACTGCGACGGGACAGTCTGTGCTGCTAAACCCCCCGAGAGCCCGGCGTGCCGTCAGCACACGGAGGAGTCTGCCCCGAGGGCTGGGGGACCGACACCGCCCCGCCGCGGGCATCGGACCTGCTCCATTCCATCGCCCTCACCAGGCGATGCTGCAGAGGAGTTCATCGGTGCAACCTTCAGACACACTCTGCAAAGCAAACGGCTTGCAACTAAACCCTGTGAGATTCGGAAAACAGCCATCCAGACCTGCAAAACTGCAGAAAACGGTAAAATCCACAAATTGGCACCCAGCCTCTCAGGATCTCTGAGACGAAACACAGCGCGCGCCTAGTTTTTGCTGGCTTTAATGTTTTTGTCACTGTGTGTTTATGACAACTGTACGGCAGGCAAGGTGTTTCCCACCACATCGGGAACCGAAATACTGCGGGAAACGGCTGCTGTGTGCACATCATACACATGAATCCTGAACGTCAATGTCAGAACCGTCTCAAAAAATCATTTGAAATGGTTTCATGAAAGCTTCTCAGCCTCACAGCCTCTTCAAAACAAGAACTTTTCATCCCCAAGTCATCCCTGTTTCCCAAAGCAGAGAAGCAGCTTCCCTTGCTTAACGGGAGCATCAGCGGAACTCTCCACCCTTTGGGTTTCTCCTGGTGCTCTGAGCATCTTCTAGGAAGGACAGCAAGACCAGGACATCACTTCAGGGCGACCAGCCCGAGGGGCTGATTTTCCAGACACTGGGCACTTCTTAAGTAAAAGCACTGAGATTTAATAATAACAAGAAAGGTGGTTAACGGGGAGATGCTCTGACGGGGGCTGCAGGAAATCGCAGGTTATTTTGGCTTGAAGACCACCCAGCACGACAGCGCAGCTGGGGGATGGCCAAAACCAGGCTTAATCCTAAGTCAAATTGAACTGACAGCTGCAGACAGGGGGGGAAAAACAAAAAAGAGAGATTTTTAGAAAATAATTTCATGTTTAGTTTTTACCTGAAGGTGATACTTGAATTCTGAATTGGATGCACTTTATTTCAGATAAGGTTTCTAAAAGGCGCAGCCATGCAAAGAACACACTTAGGGCGCATACAAAGCGCAGTACGAAGAAGTATTGCACTTAGGGTTGAATGAAATGTTTCGATCAACCAAAACAGAATTTTTTAAAATATTTTTGACTAAGTCATTGAGTCAAAAGATCCACAACTACAGCAAATGCAAAATACATACATAAAAAGGCAGCGGGAGATGCTCCACCTGCTTCCTCCCATTAGCATCTTGCCAAATCCACATTGAGAAACCCAACTACGACACAGCACTTATGAGGATGTAAAAACCACTCACTCCGGCGAGTCAAGAGGGAAGAGAAACAAAGAAGCGAATAACCTGGGTCATGTTTTTCAAAGCAACGGGGAAACAAAAACTGGAGGGAGAAGCAAAACTATGAGGTGCAAGAAGGGAGAGAGAGAAATGGTGGTGGTGAAGCACTGCAAGGGGTTGCCCAGAGAGGCGGTGGAGGCCCCATCCTTGGAAACATTGCAGGTCAGGTTGGACGGGGCTGTGAGCAACCTGATCTGGTTAAAGATGTCCCTGCTCACTGCAGGGGGTTGGACTGGATGGCCTCTAAAGGTCCCTTCCCACCCAAAGCATTCTGTGATTCTATGATTCTATGAAATCCCTTCTTTACCACTGGCTACTGGGATGAAGTGACAGGTCCTCAAAAGTGAATTTACAGACATCAGAAGGCAAGTTTTTCTGGATACAAAAGAAAATACTTGGAAAACAACTTATAAGGAACTCCTTATATATTTATAAAAGAGAAGGTATTGCATGAAAAGCATTTGGGGGACCCAGTTTCACTTATTTTACAGCAAACAAGTGGTCTCCAATGAGTCCAGCAGCCCAAGAGGAGGCCAATGTTGAGTCAAGAGGCTGAAGTGATTTGGGGTTTGCTTCCGGGGGATGTTGGAGGGGATGCTGGGGGGAGCCTGGGCTAAGCCAGACTCAGCCCCGGGCAGGGGAAGGATGCTCATCTCCAGGGACCATCGCAGGGACCCCAGCCCTGAGCCATCTGCCCGGACCTCCTGGCTCATCCTTGGCTGTAATTATCTGTTTTAGCAATTGAAATCTCCCAGCGCGGCGGGGTAACGACTTCCTCGCCGGTCACAGAGCAGTCATTGCGTCGGCTTGCCAGACCAGCACATTTCAAAGTCATACATCTCGCCCAAAAAACAGCTCTGCCACGGTAGGCGAATGAATTGTTGAGCCATTAAAAACACAGCTGTCAAAAGCTCAGCCAGGCCTGCGTGTTGTCAAGCATCGGGTCAACGATGCTGCGCTAACGCTAGGGAAAAAATGCCCTCATTAGAAAGAAAAATACATCTCGCCATCACCCCGAACACAGCAAAATGGGGGGAAAAAACCCCAACCCTGCAGATGTAAACACAGAAAGTTAAAAGGGGAAACAGGGAGAAGTGATGGGATACAGCCTGCGGTGCAGGGAAGGGAGCGCGGAGCCGGAGTTCAGAGCTGAGCCGTAATCCCCGCTCAGCCACCGAGGCGCCTTAGGAAATCAGTTAACCCCTGTGATCCTGTTATCTGAAAATGGGCATAATCGTTCTTACCCACCTACATCCCTTGCAGGGGTGCGATGGGATTAGTTAGCAGCAGATCTAGAAAATGCAAATTGCTAAGCATGCTAACGAACCGCATGCGTTTTTGCTCCGGCGCTGGCTCCTGGGTGGGATGAAACAAGCTCTGTTGTTCTCACTGGCGTTTTATCTTTCTTTCATGGATGCCCAGAGGAGCCCGGCTGCAAGTGGCCATCAGAAAGCACAGCTATAAGGATGCCTCAACCCATGCCCAGCTCACGTGGGGACAGCACTTACCCAGGCAGCAATTCCCAATGCAGCTGAGAAACCACATCCTGCGCTGATGCTCACATTGCTACATTACTCACAGGTCCCAACAACTAAAAAACCCCAGAAAACAATTTATTCCCTTCCTTTGTCACATTGTGCATTGCAAAACCACCACCACGTCTCTCCTCCACCTCCTGCGGAGTTACACAGGACACACAGGCCCCAGGCTGCTCCTTGGAAGACCTAATTTCTCGGCTCCTCCTCACTGCTCTCTCCTGGACCGGTGCTCAGCCTCACACCCAGGACATCAGCTGGGGCTTCACCAGCACTGAGACGAGCAGGATTGTCCCCGAGCTGTTATAGATACTTGCAATATCCCTATTTCGGCAGCCCAGGGTGATGGTCACCTCCAGCATGAAGGTTCAGTTGCGGCCTATAACATCCCCAAGCCTTCACCTCTCCCGTTACGTCCCACCTCACACTGGATCACTGATCCACATGCGTTGCATTTACCTTACTGAAGAGCACCACATCATTTTTAAGACCATTTCTCTGATTTGCCAAGATCCTTTCAAATTCTAGCCCTGTCCTGCAAAGCCCTTGAAGCTTTTCCCAGACTGGGATGACCTGCAAATTTGATAAGTACGTTACTGCACCACCAATATCACCCCCAAAAGCCAGAGATGAGTGCCCACCCCAGGACAGCCCTGGGTAACCCCCAAACACACTCAAGGCTGTTTCCATTTCAACGGGGAGCCACTGATGACTACCGTCCGATGGCAATTTCCTACCCAGCCCTTCCCTACCTTAAAAGACTTTCTTCTGGACCACGCTGCCCTATTTACCTCACCAAACTGCCGCTTGACACATCATTAAATGCCTTATTACAGTTGCAGGAGACAAAAGCCAGATGCACACTCGACCATGGGAGCCTCCAACATCGCGTCAACGCTTGCCGGTGGAGTAGAGACCTTAGATATAAATCAGTTATCGCAAATGAACTATCGCTTCCCAGCAGCTTGCTTACTTGGAGCTCAGGCAAGTCGCTGAGCCAAAAGGTCAGCGGGGACCCGGGGGAAAATAAAGACTTTATCATCAGCCAGAGAGGATTCAGCTCCCTTGACTCAAGGTATCTGTAGCGTAGACGTCTCCATCAAAGCTAATCAGCCCCTGATTCCTTTAGTCAGCAAAGACAAACAGGTGCTTTTAGGGAGTGATTCATTGAATCTATTTGAAATGTCTTCTGCAGGATGAGATAAATCGCACCTAGAAATCTTGGTTTCTCCCATTCGGTCAGATAGTGGTCCTACCACTATTGTCAAGATGCCCCATTTCGTGGGCTTTAAATTAATAAGGAAATCACTTCGGAAGGTGTAACAGCTGTAGTTGTTTACTTTGAAGTTGAATCCAGCCCTCCACTTCTATAATTAAATTAAAAAAAAATAGTTATAATATAAAATCTATATAATGTACACATGTATGCCTTGTGAGCATCCCACACGCCTTCCAGGGCTCGGGTGCCATCACTGACCAGGTGCCATCTCTCTGTTTTCCTTCACTCCATTTCTCTTTGCCTACAACTAGAAAAATTAACATTTTCTGTCCCAGATGTGAGGTTTAACATTTGTTACTGGCACTTAGTACATGCTTGAATTATTGTGCTGGCTGCTAACAGGAAAAGATTTAGTAGGATTAATACGGTGAACAAATGAAAAAAATTGCTGAAGGTGGTGAGAGGACGGCAAGAAAACTGCCAGAGAGCGGCTCGCCTCTCCATCCCGATGATTTATCTTTTTCATTTTAGCACTCAATGAGAATTTTTATATTAGCATTGGAAACAACCTCTTAACGAAAACTGGGCAAGGAAAGAAGCATTTCATACCCAAAATCTCCCTATTATTGGGAGATGGAGAAAAGAGCAATTAATATTGCGGGGGCATTGCACTGGGGTTGCTCATGCAGTTGGAAATCGGGCTCGTGGGGTAAGACCAGGGCAGCTCCCGTGGGCCCCCGTTACCTCTCCCCCCATGCAAAGGGAAGCTCTGAAAAGGGCATCAAGCAGGGACCCAGAGTCCCTCAGCCAGGCACATCCCAACATGACACCTCGATTTTAGAGGTAGCATCTAGTCTGGGGAAATTTTGCTTTTCTCCTTCTTTTTAAGCATCAGATAAGGGTAAAGCAAGAGCTTCAAGAGGGTCTGGTTGCGCCACGAGCGTGCCTTGCAACACGGATGCCGCCAGATGACGGTGCAACCACCAACCCTGTGCCGGCAAACATCAAACCCCAAATATTTTATGCTGGATTTCAAAGGGCAGAAAATATTTTCTTTGCAAGTTTCAGAAGGGAAAAAAAAAAAAGGCAAAAAACTGATGAAACTGGTTGTGAAATCCCTGACATTTGCCATCCTCCCAGGACACTTTCCATGGACTGGCACCACGATTGTTTAAACCACACAAAGCAGAGGCTGCCGCTGCTGGAGAACTGGTTTAAATATTTCCCCAGCTTCACTCAAAAATCCAAGCGTAAGTCCACATGCGCTTGCCTCCCCGTGACGCCCCATGCACTGGGGACGGTGGCAACCGCAGCATCCCTAGGCCATGAGGATGCGGGGAGGTGCTCCCTCAGCACCGTCCAGACGAGAGGGACCACAGTCACTTACACCCCGTTATTTTTCAGGAGGGGTGTCTGGCGGACGCTGGGGTGCACGCCACTACCCCTGCATAAGGACAACGCTTTCGGGAGATCTCCTTCTCGGGTGCCACGGTCAGGTCCCAGCACTGTCGTCCCACCCACGCAGGTTAAACCTGTCTAAGCCGGGGTAACTGATACAGGGGGCAAACTCCCCTTCCCAATTCATCCTCAGAAGATGGGGAAGAAATAGGAGAGAGACAAAGATTTAGGGGAGCTGGCTCTGACCCAGCAACTGATCCGAGACACAAACCAAAGCCTCCACACCACCAACTTGAGCAGGTGCCAGCATGACCACGGACGGCCGTACTCTGTGAATAAAGGCTGTGATGACGGTCGTGCACGGCTGTGCAAGCTTTGCATGGGACCCGCAGGTTTCTTCTCATCCCAGGGATGCCAGCGTGGCACCAGGGCAGCCTCTGAACCATAAGGAGAGCAGCAAAGAATAAAAAGCCATTTCTAACACAGCTAAGCAGCTCCTGCGTGTGACAGAGGAACAGCCACACGGAGCCAGCTCGCCCTCGAAGGGAAGGCTGCAATCAGTAAAACTGTTAAAAATAAAAACCTCTCTTGCTGACGCTGCAGTTACAGCTCGAAACAATCAAATCCTACACAAAGGCTTCATCTATTGAGGAATCGCAAAATAGCGCACAGTCCTGCCTCCGGTTTCCTCAAATAACAAGCAGCTCGATAGCCAGGGATGCAGGAAGGAGTTTATCCAGCGAGACTCTTCCCAATTCATTTTCAGAAGATCAGCGATGCTTCATGGCTGAATCAAGCCCCGGCGCGGGGTCAGCAGGAGCGAGGAGAGGGGCAGCCCCTTCCCCGCCGGCATCACTCATTTCTTCTTGAAGCATCACCAACCATCCATTCCCCTGGAGATCCTTGAGCATCCTCCCAACCTGCTTTTATATTTTTAAATAAATTGGGATGATGGTCTGGTAGGGCCACCAGCACCAGCACCTCCAGTGTCACCCCATCACCAGCCTCAAAGCCATGTCCAGCAGCTGACTGCCACCGGCAAATGCAGCTCCAGAGACAGTGCAACAGATTTGATTAATGAACCCCCGCTTTGAAAAAATGTCAGGTTTATTAATTCAGCTCCAGCACGAGGCAAGGCATCCTCGCAGCTTGCCAACCTTACTGCAACAGCAGCGGCAGCAGTCAGGCCATCCCTGCCTACCGTACCGGCGTCTACACCCAAGCTGAGCACCCCAACTTGCTCCATAGCTGGTAAGAAAGAAACAGGCATTTCTAGGGAATGAGGTTTTGGGTTTTCTCATCTCAGTGTAGACCCCTGGGATCAGTCAGACAAGTCACCTGCTGCAAGCCAGAGCGGCTCCGGGGCAAACATCCAACGGCAGCCAAGGGCTGAGGAGGAGGAACCTGGTACCTTGAGGTCTCAGAAGGGCTGAGAAACCAGGGAACAGTCAGATCGGCGAGATTAAAGTCAGCAATTACCATCCAAGGATTATTTCCATCAGCCTCCTCAGCTGATCTAAATGTCTGGGACAAGAGGCTGTCCCATAGGTCCACAGCTAGCAGGTAAAATTGGGGAAGAGCCGTAAGTCTTGTAAAAATCAGGGGGAAGGGTAATGGTGACACATGTCTTCGCAGTCTCACACTTGCGTTTTATTTATATACACACATCTAGCTAAGCAAATGCCCATGAAAACCCATTTTAGAACACTTTCTGAAAGCAAACTGTTCTGCGTGGCTCAGCACAGACATTGTCCCCTCTCTCCGGGGGACTCCCTGCTCGCAGGGCGTTGCACACCTTCTTCTGATGGCCATCATGGCCTACGTAAACAATCCAAGACTGGCTTTAAAGTGCTATCCCGGCACTAGAAGTACAGATCCAAGACCGCACAAGGCTGGTGTTCAAACACAGATTTCTAAGCCTCCGTTTTGGAGGAGCTCAGACCAGGCTTGGGCTTCGTCCACCACAGAAATGGGACTTGGTTGTTTCTCCTACCGATGTAAGAGAAGCCGGAGCAGGTAACGCGTTGATGTTAACTTTGGTAGTGGGAATGAGAAAAAGAAAAAAGAAGAAAAACAGGCGCCTAGAAATTTCAGGGAGGTTTCTTGACCCAAAATTCATACTGAGCTTCAGAGACTGAACTATTCCTACACACAAGTGCCTGCAGGAGAGTTAAAAGCAGTTGCAAAGAAGGTTAAGACCCTCACATTTACAATCTTCTATGTTATACCTCTTTTTTACAAGCGTAATTTGGAAAGGGTGAAGAGATGGACTCTGTTTTCAAGCAGACAGATGACAGGGTGTCTACCCAAAACTTAAAGCCTGCTAATTGGTAGCAGGTTGTTTTGGGAGGATGAAGCCTCGCTCCTGTCCTGAGGATGTAATTACAAGAGGAAGATTGATGCTTCATACTCGGATCCGCAGGAGCCGCTCCAGAGGGACGTTTATAGATCACAACCCGACCGCAGTAATCACGCGGGGACGTTAATGACACCCAACCGAGTTCTGCAAATACGCTTCAGAGAGGTGACCAAATACAAGGGGGAGGAATTAATCTTCCAGGAGAATTATTTAAGACTTATAATCTGTTGAGAAAGGAATTACCAGCTGAGTGCTATGCAAAGCTGTGGTAATTATGCTAACAAATTAGAAGTACATTTATCTGCTTTCAAAGATGTTCATCAACATTGTATGCTTGGCTTTCCCCATACGCAGTTACGGGCAGGCATCGTTATTCTTCGCAGGCTGCCACATACCATAGAATCATAGAATCATAGAATCATTTGGTTGGAACAGACCTTTAAGATCATCGAGTCCAACCGTACCAGCCCCACACCATAATAGACCTTTTTCACTAGGTAATCAGCCAACATCAAATCCCACCTTTAGGTCACATCATAATCTCCAAGACTCACTTCAAGTGCATCCTGCAGCAATCTGACTTATGATCCCTGTAACGTAAGGATGTCACTGTCACCGACCTGTCCTGATGCCAAGGGCTGGTGGAAAAAATTTGCCTGAAATGCAAAAAGCTTGATCCAGTTGAAAAAAAAAAATAACTAATAATAACTAATAAATAAATAAATGCTTCTACAAAGTGCTGTGAATAAATATGCATGGCTGATTATAAATGGTAGAGGTCAAGGTCAGATTTTTCTTCACTTTTTTCTGGAAAATTGGCATATCGTTAGTCGAAGCGGGGGTTTTGAGAAAGGCAACTATATTCTCTTCTGCTCCTATGCAAAGTCCATTCTTACAGTGGGTTTAGATTGATAAAATAGCTCATTCAGCCATCGTTCCCGTGCAGCGGCGTGGGGAGGTTTTCTGCTTGAACCTCATCCTGGCTCCGAGCACCGTGGTGAGTCACTGGTTTAGAGCCCACGAGGAAGGTTTGAAAACATTTATTTTCCACTTGCCAATGTATCTGTAGTTTGTTAAAGCACAACATGGGACCATACTGGGTTTACTGAAATCCTGCCAGAAAGCCTGACAGGTTTCTCACAAAATTTTATTTAACAAGGAGGCAGATTTAAAAAAAAAAAAAAAACTGACTTATTTTCAGGGCTGCAGAGCATCCTGTAAAGCCTGACGCCTCATCTCTCGAGCCCACAAGCTCCCGGCAGCTGATCTCATGCAGCCCCCGAGCAATCGGCTCCAGCACTGAAGCTCCCAGCAGAGTAAGGGAGAAACCAGCAATCACCTTCTGTCAAATGTCAGATCTGGGGCCTGTCCCTCTGCAGGTATCTCACCCAGGAGGTGCCACCTTGCACCCACCAGGGACCTGGCACCACATGCTGCTGCCGTCAGAGACGCAGCAGCAGCTCAGCACCCAGCAAGAGCTGCTCTGTGGCCCTCAGAGCCTCCCAGGGGCAGATTTTGATGGCACCCAAGGACCCCTTCCCACCTCAAGCCACCACCGCCATCGGGCCCAATACGCTCAACGGGACCTCGCTCCCAACATTCTTCGCTCCCCAGGGTCAGCACCAGGAGCAAAACTGCTGCTCCTCAAAAGCGTCCTGTAGGTTATCAGCTTCCAAATGAGCTAATCTACTAAAAAAATCTTATAATGCACCAGGACTGTGGAGTCCATCTCCATCACGCCTCCCAGAGAGCAGGACAGCCCAAGGAACATGCAGGCAGCAGGAGTAAAACCTCCAGCACCGCTGGAGGAACATGGGCTCAGACCCGTGACACCCTGCTCCAGAGGAGGTCCCAGCTGTGCTTTCCAAGCAATCCCAGGACTTATCTCCTGGGATTTCACGCAGGACAACGATCCTGGCCTGGCACACACTGTAGCTGGACCCTGCCCAAGGGTCCATCCATGCTATGACAAGAAGGAGTCTCAAAAACACCAAGATGCTTGGTTTGGATGTCAGGTTACCAAGAAGAGGAGCTGGAACATCCGAACTGCTGGAGCATCAGCACTGTTGGGAAGGGATCAGGAAGGGTGCGTGGCTGTCCCCAGACTGGGGACTTACCTCTCGCCTCCCTTTTTCCTGTGGAAGTTCAGAAACAGGATCACTTAAAAACCTGCAGTGAGCATATATATGCTGATGTTTCTGTATTGCAAAGGGAACGGCTATCGCCCCTCGGGAACGGCAGGAGGAAGGCTGTCACCATTAACTGGGCGTACTCAAACTGATGCCTCCCAAGGATCCAAGGTAGGAGGTAAATATACGTACACTTAGTAAAAACAAACTGGTGATGTTCAATGAGAAAATATGCGCATGCAACGAATCACTCGAGGAAAACCTGGTTAAATCTCATCAGGTTGCTTCTGAAACACGATCTCTTCCTAAATCAGGGATGTAGGAGGCAGGAGAGGTCCCGGCTCACAGGGAGGGCGGACGCAGCAGGCCGGCACTAGCCATCACTGCACGGGCTGGAACGCCAACCCGGCGCAGACCAGCCAGGGTGGACCTGACGTTGCTTAAACTGTTGCTAAATCCAGTCCCTGCCTTCTTCGCCTCTGTTTTGGTGCTGTAAGCTCGCCCCGAGGGCCATGTCGGCGGGCTGCCCGGAGCCCCTTTGATCTCTCCCCACACACCCAGGTTGTAATTTCCTGAGGACTGCAGCCTACAGCAGTTTCATTGTAGGCTTTGCTGACGAGCCTGATGTCCAAGGGGAAAGCCAGCTGCCAGATAGCGTGCAAGGACATATTGTGACATGAAATTTCGCTCCAGGACGGGATTATCATCCTCTTGTCAGAACTCAAACCGCTTAATTACTCTGTAGAGAGATGGCTGCGCTGCAACGATGGAGAAGATGAGTTGTCCCTGCAGCGAGGGAGGATGCAGGTTTGCTCACGCAGCGGCCAGCATCTTCCAGGGGAGCTGGAAACCCTTGGGCACGATCCAGGGGATGGGACAACCACCTTCTCGGTTCTCCCCAGCCACCACCATGCTGCCTTTGAAGATGCCAACTAGCAAACGTAAGAGGAGAGGACTTTTCACCCGACATGCCATTTTGCTCACAAAAGTGTTCTCGCCCACTTCTTAAAGCAGTGCAAAATCCATATGGGAGGTGCCTCTGTTTAATTACGAAATAAGTAGGACTGGCTTTTAATTGCCTCACTATTTTCCAGAGCCAACCAAGTGCTTCCTGCAATGGGCACTGCAAAGACGTTGGTTATTTTACAAGATACCAATTTGCACGTTGCATGGTAAATATAAGTACACCATGAAGACAAGCCGCAAGATGATTATAGTGCAGCGGAACAACGGAGACAGAAAATAAAATAAATTGAGGGCAAGGCCACTACCCGCAATGGGTATTCTGTATTTTGGATCTAAAAATACTGTGCTCAAATAAGGAGGCTTTAACTTACCCCTGACCAAAGCAAATAAAATCAGGTTGAGGCTACATTCAGCAGAGAGGTCAGGAATAGAATACGTACGGCTTTTTTTAGGGTATTTATGCTTTATTTTAAATCCATCCTTTATTCACCCAGTTATCTGCAGCTGTTATGGTGTACCTTGTTTTCCTGTACACCGAGCAAGGATATGCAGAGGCATTTGTCTGAGGAGAGAAAGCCTGGTTTGTTGCTCAGACTTTTTATATCTCAGATAAAGTGGTAGAAGGCACAGTTATTTCCTCGTGCCAGCAAAAGAGCGACTGTGAGATAAGGTACAGGAACAGAGCCGAGCCTCCAAGCTACAGCCTCCCACGTTCCAGATTACAGCCCCAAACCCCACTTTTTAGGTCATGGGGCATTCATATCTTGCCAGAAGAAAACCTTTTACAGAAAATCAATGTGGCCAGTGAAAAAACCTGACTGAGAACCCACTTTTCCATCAAAAAAAAGTTTCCAAGAGAAAGCGACGTCCCCAGCTTATTACAGCACCTCTTAATTCTTTCCTTGTTCTCTGCAGTTGTTCCATTTTTAGTGAAGCGCTTCAGTTGTCACCATAAAGAAGCAGAAGGTCTTTCTATTTCAATTAATTTTATTTATTTATGCTTGTCAACCACACTTTTATACCAGCTGTCTCTGTTTGGGACCATCTTTATTGGCTGCCGTCAAAGGACTCCAAATAAGTAAAAGCCTAATAAGTACAACAAGTAAGATTTATATTGCTGTCTGCAGCCTGGCTTCACCTGGGGGGAAGCACTACAGTACCAGGGTTTGCATTTATTTTCCTGCCCATTCTGGCACCGCAGTGTGCAGTCGAGAAGCCAGAGATGGAAAAGATGTACTAGAAAAAAGTTGAAGTCAAAGATAAAAATACCATGTTAGCATGTAAAGCGTGTAGGGAGCGTATAGAGCATCTCGCCAGCAGCTCCATCCTTGGAGTGCAGCATGGAGAAGAGCACGCTCTGTACGCCGTCCCCCATCGCCGGCCAGAGAGGAGCAGGGGAAAATGCTATTATTCATTTCTGCAGCTGGAGAATTGCTTTTCACTCTTAAAACAGCAGCTTTTAAGACGGCGGCGCCCAGCCTGCTCCTCCTCCTCCTCACCGTTATATCCGCTATCCAAAAGCAGTCACCGTGCGCGGCTGAATCCCCCTGTATGTGGGAGATGTATTTACATATGCATTTTGCAGTGCTCATCCTCTGCCCTGGGAAATACAATGACTGAAGAAATGACATTAGCATTGGCCAAAATATTTATGAAGAGGCTGCACATGGCAATAAAGAAAATAAATATCTCCTATTGAGGACTGGAAGACACTTAGTTGCTATTGGTTATTAAATTTCAGAGTTTACTGAAACACTGATGTCCATAAGGGTCTTAAGGGTCTTTTCCAACCTAAATGATTCTATGATTCTACGATTAATGTCTGTCCTGCTAAAGGTTATTCCACCTCTGCAATGTTGGCCACTGCTCAGGTAGAAGCTTTGTTGGATGAGAGGAGAGAGGACAGTGCCCAATGCATGATCCCTATCTCAGAACGTATTTTTCTCACGATTATCTCCTGAAAATGAGATACCTGAGCCAAACACCACAGGGTTCATGGGAATGACTCCGATCACTTCAGCAGGTCACGCACCAAACCTCCCAGGGATGTGCAGATCCCACTGAAGTCAAGGGGAATCTTTACACCTCCCCCAGCAGACCTGGCATCAGCCCCTACGAGGAGCTAAAGCAGCTACCGAGCTACCCCAAAAAGCTATCAAAGCCATAGCAATAGTTTCAGCAATGCGGGTTAATTATTTAGGGCTACGTGCTTGCTGGAGAAGACAATCGGTCCAGCCCCATCTCCCAGGTGGTTCTTTGCCGGGGACATCTGTTCATGCTGGTGGCCACTTGATTTCTCAAAATAATTTCACATTACCGCCGTGTTTTCTAAGCTCGGCGTACGCTAGGCCAGCTCCTGGAAACAGTGTCGGGAGGGGATGTGAGCAATGAACAGGCCATCTCGGATCACAGAAATCCGAGTGGTCGCCTCCACGGGGGAGCTCTCCCACAGGAACCAGCATCTCCCATGTATGGCAAATGTCCTGATCTTCTTTCTCCTATTTATAAAAAAAGACTTCAAGTGAGGTTTCCTATTCCCCGGCCTCTGACATCCCTGCTGAGCAATGCTAAATAGGGAGACATTAACACTGGACCTGTGTCTTCATTAAAAACAAAATTATTTGTATAAAGTCAGCATCACAAATTACCACTTTGACATGCATGATGATGTTATTAGTTTGCATATTCATAAGGCAGCATAAGTTTATGCATCTTCATAAATATTAGGGAAGAACAAATTTTCTATTCTTAGGAGAAAAAATAAATACAGATTTGGGTAAGTGCCTTCTTAAACGAGGCTGTTAAGAAGCACTCCCTCTTCCAGTGCCGTGCAAAGGGGGTTTGGCTCAGAAATCCTTTGGATTTCTTCATGTGGAGATGTGCTCGACTCCTCTCACAGCTAGTGTAAGTGTATCTCAGGGAGTTTCAAGCTCTCAACCCAAACAAGCAGACAAGCACCAGGTCAGCTGGGACACCCCGACACCTCCTCGTGCAACAGCACGGAGGGAGGAGTTTTAGCCAGTTCCTGGGATTTCGGTGCTGATGGCAAAATCATCCTTGCCTGCAACCTAGGAAGAGCTGAGCAATTATGCAAATACCAGCAACGTCTCAAAAGTATATAATTACATTAGTGTGCAATTCTCAGGATTTAGCTCAAAATGCTGTACGCAGATGTGAACATCCTCACTCAGCCCTGCACCACAGCCTAAGTTCTCCTTAGCTGGAACATGCCACTCACCATGGATCTCCTAAACATACTAATGAACAGCACTTGGCTCAAAACAATTAATTTATCAAAGATTGCTGATCAGCCTAGGCAAGGCAGTATTTTCTTCGTGGCATCTTGGAGGGAGGTGATAAGCTTTACCTATCTGTTGAAAAATGGGTTGATTTGGGTGTCCTGTATATGCAGTTTCCTCAATTTACAGTGGGATCCCATTAATCTCAGATCTGTGTTTCTTATCCGTGCCAGGATAAAACATGATGGACTTGATTATCCTTTTGGGTCCCTTCCAACTGGAGATATTCTATGATTCTATGATGTAGAAAGACGGCACCTAGAAACAATATGAACACCAGGGACTCGAGGAGGTGAATCTCCCCACGCAGATGCCATGGGGTGGGTGGCAGAGTCCTCCTGCTGCCACCTCGGGCATCGCCACGGCAGGTCCGTGTCTGCTGGGACAAGAGACCCAATGCCACCTCCCCTTGCTGTGCCAGCAGGCCAGGCCACCACCACTCCAGGTGCTGAGGGTGAGGGCAGGGATTAAGAGGGACTTTTGGGAGGAGAAATAGAAATTATATATATAATAAGTCCCTGAATGGGTTTCATTCAGACATTAGCATCTATTTATCACAGACTGCACGGCCACCTCATTCCCTTGTATATATACTCCCTCAAATAGCCCATTTAAGTTCATTTTTATTCCTGTTTCTAAGGGCAGACTGGAACCCCTGTTTTAAAGGTGCTGATTAAATATCAGCGCAATCAACCCCTAGCAGCCCGCTTCAGTGGAGCGCTTGATTAGCTGTGCTCTAATTAACCTCTTCACCTCCCCACACATTAGCAGGTAAATGTATTTACACTTATGAGTAGGCACAAATCCACATATTGCCAGACTCTGAATTCCTCGATTTTAGGTTTCTGTTCATTATCGCCTACTTGGAGGCCAAGGTGCGGTATCTGTACACACATGGCTTTTAGTGGACCAGATACCAACGATTCAAATCCTCCTGAGCCACCACTTGGAAATCAAAAACTAAGACTGAGCATGATTTTTTGGAGGCGAGGACTCTTCTCTGCCTCGCAGTGGCGGCACCCTAATTAAAACGGATCGAGAAGACACCCCCATCCCCTGCGCTTTCCACGTATGAGACCAGAGTTTAACTGGCGTGGTTGAAACGGTTACACACGGAGTTGAAATAAAACCAGTAAGTAATACAGAATAAGAAATAATATAGACTAATATAGAAATAATAAGAAGTAATATAGTAATATAGAATAAAAAATAAAAGCAGCTGAGTAATATTTGCTCTTAAAAAGAAGGTTTTGGTGTCTTTTTTCATTTGGAAGTTATTCAGCCTCCCATTGAGTTGGATATGGACCACGGCAAGGGTGGGATGAGACCTGGCTCACCAATGGTTTCTGCTGGTTGCTGGTTGAACAGGCAACGGATTGTGTCTTCTCACCAGCACAGCTCCAGGCCAGACAGATTTGGAAAAAAAAAACCCCAAACCTCCAAATTTAGGACTTTTACTGATGAAGATATACAAGGAGATGTTTTTTCAGATGTTGCTTGGAAAATAAGGTTGTTGAAGCTTGCCACAATACCGTGGCTTTCTATATGGCTGCAGGATGCTTGACTCCAGTATCCCATTCTGGCTGGCGGTAACCATCCGTCGCCACCAAAACGGCTGATGGATCGTAATGGGCTGCGCTGACACGCATGAGTGGGAGGGAAGGAAAAATTCTGTGCCATGGCTGTGTCAAGTTGATTTAACTTTTCAAGCCATCTGTAACTGTAAAAACAAGACGCTGCATCCACAAACGAAGCAGGCAGATGGTGGATTTGGGACGGCAACTCTCCTGCAGGGATGCAGCAGCGTGTGATGGCTTCCCTTTGAATCAGCCGTCCAAGAGCGGATCAAATCCCTTCAAAAAGCATAACTCCCTGGCACCTCTACATATACGCTCTTATATTAGCAGGGTAAGCCAAAAATCCTGACTTCCTTGGCGGGAGGGCTTGTCTGGATCCCTCTCTCAGCCTGGCTATCTGGCCGTGACTGCACGCCCTAGCAGACAGGACAACCCGTCGTCCCTTCGTCCATCTCCTCCTGCCGCCACCGCAGCTTCCATGGGCACAGCCCGGGTTTTTCTAACCAACACTAGAGCTGGTCCTAGGCTGATAGGAAATATCCCAAAATAAATCAATAAAACGTGTTCACCAAAAGAAAGGCTTCAGCAACACCACACCACAGTGACCCTCTAAATTAAACCTCCCATGGAAAGCCCCATGCTGCGGCAGCAGCTCCACCGCCAGCAGGCATGAACCAGGCTGGCAGGGATGGGTGGCTGCGTTACCTCCTCCTGCTTACTCCAACTGCTTATAAAAATGCCCTTCTTCATTGCAGAAGAAGCTGGACGCCTACCTAGCTGGCAGAGAAAGATTAGATTATTCAGCATTGCTGCTAAATAATAAGAGACGAAATAGGAAAATCCACCCCAAACTGGAGTGCAGATCCAACCGGTCAGCAGGAAGTTGAAAGGAATGAGACAAACGGAGAATATCCCTGAAACGGAGAGGAAAAAGGCAGCCAGAGAGCTTAGCAGGTTTCAAAGATCAAGGAGAAATCCCACCTGATCAGCTTAAAAGCTCCCAAGGCACTAAATATCATAAATGCAAGCCCTGGGTCTGGAAACTTTGTTTTTGAAGATAAAAGAAAACAGCTGCAATCCAGCCATCATCGCAGGAGCTGGGACATCACTAAAAACATCAAGTTTCATGAGCTTTGCAAGAAAAATCCTGGGGCTTGGCGAGGTTGAGCGTGCCCGGAGGGGAGGAGGACCAGACAGCGCTGCCGAGGCCGCGCGGGAGAGAGGAACCATATGGCACAGAGGGATGTTCGGGGAAGCAGGGGAGGAGAGGAGACGAGCAGATGGGAGGGGGAGCTGAAACACAAACCGAAGGAGACGGCGTGTTTGGGTTTATTCTGCAGAAAGGGAGACGGTGGTGCAGGGGAGGCGGTTTGAGAGACGGTGCTCCCATCCCCGCTCGGGCCGGCGGGCAGCGGGGTGGTCCCCTCCGGGGTGGACTAAAACCACACCGAATGCAATCAGGCAGGGAAAATACCAGACACGCCTGGATTGTATCCATACAAATTACCATTAAAATCACCCCCAAATTTCCTTTTGTTACATAGATACTCAACCTCTCCTCTGCCCTAGCTTTATCCATGACAGGTCCACAAAGCATCGTGGCAGCTTCTGGACCACGTGCGAAGAAAAATGAATGTGAAGTCTATGTTCTACCACAGGGCGATTCTCTCCTGCCGCACACTCTTATCACCGGCACAGCTCACCCTGCTTTTATTTGCTCGGAAAGCATGCTTTGGCTTCGGCTCCATGTGCTCTTCCCAGCAAGAGCATCACGGTGGGGTGGCATCCGGCAGAGCTGGTCCCTTGGCATCACGGTGTGATGGGATCCGTTGCCCGTGGAGGATGCTCCGGTGGTGTAAGGACCGAGCAGCTTCCCACCTGGCGTGGGGCATCTCCGACGCACGGTGTTTCGTGCCCCGGCTGGCCAGAGGCCATGCCTGCAATCCACAGCAAAAACCGAATTACATAAACTTAAATTCCTGGCATGACTAGGCTGCCTTGCAAACCCCACTGCCCTGAAAGCTGAAACAATTAGTATACTGTTTATTCATAAGATTAAACCCAGTGAGGTGTAAAACAGCAGCTGTAGTGTCAAGCACAAGGCATTATTTCGCTGCCACATAACAGACATGAGCCTGGGCTCCTGGCTGGGTCTCCAGAAATGCTTTTTCATTCACCTGGAATGAAGGAGCTCACTGTCTTTTTTTTTTCAGACACACAGGGATAAATCCTTGGCTTTAGGAAGGGAGCAGGGCGGTCCATCCTCCACAAAGGCTTCCACTGGCAATGGATTTGAAGAAATATTTCCCTTTTATAACCCCATTAAAACTCCCTCCTTATGCAACAAGATCATTATGGGAGCGGTGTAAGAGAAAGGATTATAATAAGAATTACATATGTAGAGTCTGTAGCTGGCACAGCCCTGGTACACAGCTGACAAAACTGTTGATTCTAGGCTGATCCGGTTATTTATATTCACGGTACACACGGTGAACTCCCACTCCCTGGCAAGCCGGGTGGTACAGAGCTTTCCTTGCCTCCCCAGGTCACTGCTGGCAGGCCACCCCACTGCTCTGTTTTACTCTAATGATGAGAATTATGTTTCCATAATGCCCAAGAATGAATCAAAAGGTGAAATAATACAGCCAGTATCAGCCATTTCTCAGCCTTCAGGTTAGTGAAGCCAATTAGATCAACCAACCTCATCTCCCATTCCCCGTAATCCACCCAGCTCCTCCCTGATTACATTGCAGTGACCGATTCTTGCCAGGCTGCATTCGTTTTATTCTCCAGAAACTGAACTTTTGGGTGCTATGGGCAAAGAAGATGGGCTGAAGTGCCAGCAGTGCCTGAGCGCTGCACCGGCAAGGACAATGCTGCACGAGCTATGCCGGGGGGACCAGATCCAGCCCCCTGCGCCACATCTTGCAGAAGGCAGCAAAAAGTCCCTTCCGATCCAATTTGGGAAAAAACTTTGTTCTGATCCCGTATCTTATATGGGATTGACCCAGGTCATGGGTCAATATAGCAGCCGGGGGGTCAGAAACAATACCCCACAGCTTTTCTGCTGCTTTGCCAGCACATTAGCATCTCCAGGAGAAGACATCACCACCCCAGGGAACCGGCTTCTGTACATGACCACGGTGCCCTGCTGGGCCCCATCTCCAGCCACAACCAGCCTCAGATGCCTCCAGAAAAAAACAAAACAGGAAAACAAACTCATAAACCAAACCCAGCAAATACCCACTGATTGTGCACTGGGGGGAAAACGTCCTCCCTGACCCTTGCAGGCTGCTGGCTGAAGCCCAAAATATCACAATTGATTGTAGTAACTGTCAAGCCAGATGATCGTAATGGTCTCTTCTGACCTCAGAAATCTATTAAATATATTAGATAATAGCTGTTTCCATGCCAGGTGATGTCAAGACAACATCACTGCCCCAGGTCATTTGGATGGTAAAGAAAATCGCCTAAAGTCACCATCTCTGCAGGAAGCCGTGCTTGGATGCTTGGCCGCCTAAGGCAGAAAAAAAATTTTCTCTTCCTCAGTTGGCACTGATGTTGTCTCAGAGCCCCAAGAAGTCTCCAGAATCAGTGTTTTCATCAGTGGTGTGTGCTTAAATGTATAGTCATCTCTACATTCTGTATCAGGGTATCATTTACACGGTAGACTAAAATGAAGCTCGGGATAAATTAGACTACCTGAAAAATATTCTTACTGGTGGGATATATTAGTCTGTTCAGGCTACACAGAAGGTGGGGGCAGCGTTGTTAATTAAGCGCTTAAAATAGGCTCAGCACTGTACAAACATGCAGGGCTGAGCTAAAACTCCATCTGAGCCATTCTTACCAAAATGGGGTTTGGCTCAGCACAGCCTGCAAGGAAGAGTCTCAGAAAAGTGGCTCAACAAAACCCAGTGGATTTTGGCTGAAAAATCAAAAGCTGTTTTTTTTAAACATCCCCCCACTCCTTTTTAAGCCAGAATTGTTCTGGAGATTGGCTGAAACATCATGAAAACAGATATCTGTCTGTCCTCCTGACGCCCCCACACCCAGGCAGGCTACCTGAAGTGATGTGACTGCGGTTCTTTCACTTAAAACCCAAGCAAATGCCCAGCCTGTGCATCTTCAGGACATCAGTGGCCCAGCGACAAAAAACCTGCTTCTTTTCCTATCATGCTGAGGGTGAGAAAAGGAGAGAGAGGCATCGGAGCCCGCTGTCCCTGCAGAGAGCTGCTGCTGCCCGCACCCGCTGCCAGCCCGCACAGCAGGGATGCAGGCAGTCGTCACCCCGTGCTGGAGCAGCCTCCCATAGTCACTATAGTGCTGCTCTTTCCCTTCTGGGCAACAGTTCACTTCAAATCATCTCTTGTATTCACCTTTTTATGAGTGCTTGCAGGGATGCATGTCTGTTTACACATCTATCTGGAAAAGGGCATTTTTTTTTCATGGAAATACCTGTATTTGCAAGCATTCAAACATGCTTATCGCTTGCTACACCTTAATAAACCCTACAAAACCTTTAGCTGTCC
This sequence comes from Balaeniceps rex, assembly GCA_013401315.1. Taxonomy (NCBI): domain Eukaryota; kingdom Metazoa; phylum Chordata; class Aves; order Pelecaniformes; family Balaenicipitidae; genus Balaeniceps; species Balaeniceps rex. The sequence continues at coordinate 185,625 of VYZW01032291.1, forward strand.
AATATAGGAAAGGAAGCAAACCAGGGTGACAGAAATCACACCTACGATGAATAATCAACCTTAATAATCCACACACTTCATCAACGGATATTAATCTGTATATAAATAGATCTTCAGGCTAAAAAAATTAAGGATCCGCTGTTTATAAAAAAAACAATCTGCTGCAGAGACACATGCGCTCACAAAAACCAGGCACAATTTTTCAACAGGTCCAAATGAGATGATGAGATGAAATGGTGCCAGCTGACTTAGACATTATAAACGTTTTACCTCTGTTTTTCCACTGAAATCAATTGCAGGCTCCGATGCTACACAATTTCTTTGCTTTTTATTTCTTTTCCTGCTTGGCTCTTTTAATACAGTTTTGGTGCTACAGCCTTACAGAAGAAAAACTGCAAGCTGAAGAATATGAGGCTATTTCAGCTCCTTCTTTGCTACCAGAAGCCATCTGCCTCCCAGGCATAATCCCAGTCTACACTTGGTAGGAAACCAGTTTGGTTGCTGGCCATGTAACTGGATCCACACGGAGAGGTGTTTGGCCAAACGGTTTTCATGTTTGCACCAACAGCCAGCCAGAATTACACTTCTCTTTCCAGCGGAGCGGGTCTGGCTTTCAATCAGGGTATTTTTAATCAGGTCACTCATTAGCATTTCCTCAGGTACCTGCTACCTGCAGCTTTGGTCTAAAAATGCAGAAGCCACGCTGAGTTTAAAGCCTTTCCTAAAATGCTCCAAAGAGCTCACCCCTCCTCATACCCACACAAGATCTCTGAGGAGGCAAAATGTCCCTGAAATTCTGCCTCTTTTCTGAAAGGAGTAGGAACAGTTTTCTCACCCTACAGGCTTCACAGCTCCTTTAAGTTGACGCAGTCCCTGAACCTTCGCTACCGAAAAGATGTTGGAAAAGTCTGTAACCCGCACCCCTCCTCTGCTTTGCCTGTAGGTACCGGGTAGCTTCATTCAACCCCCAAATTTTACAGATGTGCTCCTTTGTGTTTCCTCCAACACCGACCCCAAATGACTCCCTGGCTCCTCTGCACCCCTCTTCTGGGACGCCCTGAAGGGGGGTGATGCTCAGAGCATCGCATGCTGGGGGCATCGCCCCTCGCCCCAGCGGGCTCCCATTGCCCCCCAGAGCTCCACCATGGTCCTGCATAGTCACATGGACAGAAACCCTCACACAAACACAAAACAGCACCAAGGGCCTCATCCTGTTCCCCTCTCTGGTTGAGCAGGATAAACACTCATTAGTGGGAAATATATACACATATATATGATACAGGCGTATCTTCACCGGCCAGGCTGCCTTGGTGTCTGCTAGCGATCCCATGCTGGCTGGCATACCCATGTTCATGCCTCCGATCTGCAGTCCCACTGCAGTCCTGACACCCAGAGCCCCATCCACACAGAAGAGAGTCCCTCACCCAGGAAATAATTAGAAATAGATTTTAATGACCACACAGGACAGACTGCACTGCTCACACACATGGCACAGCCAAGGGTGCCGACCAGCAACCTGTTTACACCCAACCAGCCCTTTTCATCCTGTTTTCCCACCCTTGTTCCCCCCCAAAACACCCTGATGCCTCCCTTTGTTTCCTCCTCTAAACATCCCGTAATAAGTCTTGCACAATCCTAAAATGCTCTTCCCCCACGTGTCCCATATCCCTAGGCAGTGATCAAAAAGATGGTCAAAAGATGCTCCCCCCAGCCCAAAAGATGCTCTGGAGAGCAGCTCCATGGGGGCATCATTCGGGCTCCCCTGCCTGCCACTGCTCCTCTGTGCGCGCAGGGGAGGCTCCTACGGTGTAACCCACCCGCAACCCCCCGCGGGGCTACGGCTGCTGGGTGCGACAGTCACACCAGGAAGGAATTGCATTTTCCCCCTGGATCTCCACGCAATGATGGCAGGAACAGAAGGAGGTGACACCGGCTTTGTAGTCCTTCCAAACCTTTGATGAGGATGCGATCAGTGTTGGGCTGCTCGAAGCACACCTGGCAGCCCCAAGCCGTTAGCTTCCCCTTCTTTTCCTACACCGCAGAAATGTTTGTAGCCTCCAGCTATCTCCTCCTCCTGCTAGTGAGATCTTGCCCTTGGCAGCCGGTGGGACTGGGGCTTTCTAACCTGAGCATCCTCCCACTGCCGCCTGCCCTATGTGCACGCTGCAGTGCTATCGAGAAAACAACCACCGGACTAGAGGAATGAAGGGGAAGAAATAGAGAAATCTGCAAAAAGCATTGAGAATTTGGGAGAAGGGAGCAGAGTACAGTTTGTGAAGAGCAGCCAGAGAGGGCACGTTGGGGCAGGAGGTAAGAAAGTTAATAAATTCAGTCAAAAAGCAAAGTTCAGCTACACGGACACAGGACGGATTTTGATGCTCCACAGAAATTGGAGAAGAAACGTCTTTTCCCCCAGGAGTCAATTCTCATGGCTAAGAGCCCTCGGGCACCCTGAGCACTGGTTTCAGGGAGGCAGGTACAATATAATGCTGAAAACAGCAAAATTGTTAGCAGGGCCAGTAGCATACCTCAGTAAGGAGATACACAACATCTGGGAAGATGTCACCGAGGTTAACCTTTGTCTTTGAGAAAGCAACATCCTGATTTGGGGGCTGGCACCAATGGATTTAGATCCAAGAGGGTTTTTTTTAAGTAAAAGCTTCTGGATGGGAATTAGTTTGATGCTTGCTTGAAAAATTGGTGGGTCTTAATAGTGGAGGTGAAGGAAATGTTGCAGTGAGAGATCAAAGGGTACTTTGATTCCACTTCTACCTGGTGACTTAGGATGGACAGAAAGAAAATTACTATTTAGTAAACGGAAAGCAAACCATTGTGAAACAGCCTGACAGCCCAACTCTAACATCTGGTACGCAATCTGGAAACAACGAAAGAAGAATACTGCCTACAAGTCACCACGATATCCAGAGACATTTCCAGAGAACTGGAAATATGGCCACCCCAAAGCCTTCAGCGACTCCAAAAAGCTCTAGGCAACACTAGTGCAAAGATTTGGCCAAAATACTTGATGGGCAGAGCGCAGAGGAGGGAAGGAGAGCAAGGAAAAGGTCTGGAGAACATCCACTGCTGTGCAACCAATGCTCACACTAACAATAGTCTTTGCTTATTCTTCGTGTGCTCCTCACTTGTTTCCCAACCAACAGCGACGGGGAGAACTGGATGAAATTATGAAAACTTTGACAGAGTTCATCAGAAAACAGGAGCTTTCAGGCCGTCAAATCTAATCGCAGAACTTCACCCAGTTACCACAGCTGCAACCTACTAATTCGTGTATAAATATCTTATAGAGATCCATTATTCTTTATTTCAGGTCATCAAAAGCTGAAGACTCTACTGCTCCCCTTTAGTCTCATATTTAAGCCTCTTCTCAATGTTTTCGCAAATGCTGCCAAAACAAATTTTCATTTATTTATCAGCTTTAGAGGGCTTCAAAAGTATGACCAAATAGCAGAGCTTGTCTGCAGAAGACAACGTGACTGCCGTTTACTTCACTTAAGAACAAGTCTTTAAAGTCACAAAGTTATTTCCGAGCAAGACCTATGAACGCATCAACTGCCTCTTTCTCCCCGCCCGCTCCCTGCAGCGTTCCCCTTCCCATGGGAAGAAAACCTGGGGAACAGGCCAAAGGGAGCTGCCGTGCACTGCAACGTGTCTGGACAACGCAGAAATCAGCACTGTCGGGCATATCATGGAAAAAAGCCACCATGTAGAGGGAGCCTGATTTCTCTTCCTTCCAACCTCGTAAGGAAATTGTCCTGTCTTGCCCTGCTTGTCCCCCCGCACTGTTGGACACCTCCCAAGCACCTGCAGGGAGTGTTTGAAAATGCAACGTGGAAACCCCAGAACCCCCCAGAAAAGGTCCCTGCAGGTGTCCTCACTATCAGCATGTTAATGCGCGGGGCTGGAGGAAGAAGCATCCCTTTGATGCTCTGAGATCTGCAGCTCAAGGCAAGCTGAACTGCTGAGTTCTTCTGCTCACGTGTACCTGAAACCCCTGCCCTTCCCACCCAGAGAAATGTAAGAAAAACACATTTATTTCACCATTCCCTTCCTTTTACATGACCTCTCTGCTTCACATATAATTTTTTTTTTTAATTAAATCTGAAGTCACCTAGAGCAGACAACACCAGGAATGGAGGATTTTACATGGCACGGAAGAGGAGTTCCAGGCTCCAGCCACAAGGTCACCCTGGGACAGCAGGTCACCCAAGGCTGGGTGCAGCCCCAAACCCCACAACCCTATGCCTGTAAATACTTGTGCCTAAGTACAATTGGGAGAGTTCCCACAGAGCCTGACTTTAGATTTAAAAATGAATGCTATGGAACACCAAATTTAACCTACAATGAAATAGAAGAGGGAAGCATTTGAATTTGAGTGGGATTTATTAAGAAAAGCGTAAGTGGTGGCATTGCACAACATGTTCCACACAGTATAAAGGTCCAACTGAGCCTTTCTCTACATCTGATTTTATCAAGAAAGGAAAAAAAGAAAAGCAGCAGGAACATAAAAGCCTGTGTGAGCCTTATGAACAGCTTGGGGAGGATTCATCCCTGCAGCCATCTCTCTATGCTCTCTCTTCAACCCTAGCTTCACCTCCCTCATAGCACAAGAACCCCTCCTTATCATAATTAACAATTTAATGTATGGATTGTTTCAAGCCAATTATATCAGTCCATTATAGGCGGTTTCACGAAGTTGCATTTATAATTCCAGTAATTTACACTTGGAAACAAAGATATACAAAGGGAAAAGGTTACTGGAGGTTTTCAAAATAATTAAGAGCTTTGGTTATTAGTGACGCTTCCGAAATACAACCTGAAGTCTAACAGCGGGAAGATCTTTACTGAGTATTTGTGTAGGCTAATGGTCATGCTCCTCTCTTGGAAATGGTTCTGCTCCTCTCCTCCCCTTCCCTTGCCCACGGTGCACAGACCTCTGCCCTTCTACCCCAGTGAAAGATCTGCCGTCCCTCTCGCATCTCATGGTGGCCTGCCAGCTCACAGCTACATGGCGAACACAGACCTTTTCATCTCTGCTGGCCCATGATCCTACCCTGACATCTCCCTTTGCCAGTGCTGGGAACAAGACTGGCATCTCTAACCTAGACTTGGACTCTTCCCCAGAACCTTTTCTCAAGCACAACATCTTCAGGGAGCAGCAACCCCAATTCTTGCTCCAACGTTCGTCTTGCAACCAGTTGCACGCGGCTTTCCTCAACTGTATCAAGAACAGCCCTGCTCCGCTCACGCTGACCCTGAAGGCCGCCATTGAAGACCATTTTCTAGTCTGGTTTTGTGGAGGACCACGTCACCCTGTGCTTTGTGTTCCTCCCTGGGCTGTCCTCCCCAGCACGTGGAATGGGGGCTAGCGGCCTTCACCCCCTGCTCATCGTTTCACTTGGGAGTCAGTAAGTCCTTCCTCATTTCTGACTCCTCGCGACAGCGTAATCCCATTTTCAAACAAGTTTCTTCATGTTTTGCCTGAGAATTTTCACCCATGACTTGAGTGTACATACACCGAGGGGCCGATATGAAAAATTGCACGGTTCTAACTCGCGCAAGTCCCTGCACCGAAAAGCCTTCACCTCAGCGGGGGAGCACCGCAAAGTCTGAGGGGGAGGAGGGCACCCAACAAAGGCTCCTGATTTTTTTTTTTTTTTAAGCTTTTTTTGGCCTCACACCGTTTCACCAGCGTGGGGCGAATTCAGCCCCAGCACGACCAGGCCGCCCCTCCTCAGGGGCCCCCCGCTCGCCCCTGGGCCCCGGCGCTGAGGAGCCTGAGGGGCCTGAGGCCGGGCCGCCCCGCCTCGCTGCCGCCCCAGAGGCCCCGCCCACCCCCGGCCCCGCCCAGGAACCGGCTCCGCCGCCCAATGGCGCGGCGGCGAGCGCGGGGCG
>VYZW01032291.1:192167-228754 GCA_013401315.1 Balaeniceps rex
ACCGAGTGCGTGCCCGTGCCCAGCTCCGAGCATGTGGCCGAGATCGTGGGCCGCCAGGGTGAGTGGGGGACCGGGGCGGGGGGGGCACCCCGGTGGGCGGGCGGGCACGGGGAGGTGCGCCGCGGCCTGGCCTGGCCATGCCGCCCTTCCCCCGGGGTTGGCGGCAGGCCGCTCCCCCCACACCCCCGCGCTCTGCCCCTGCGGTGCCGGCTGGAGGAGCCCCTCGCCTCGGGAGGAGCTTCGTGCCCCCCTGCGGCCTAGCTCTCCTCTTCCCCGCGGGGGACAGGGTGCCGGCTCGGGCCGCGGTGCCAGGCTGGCCCGGCTTGAGAAGCCAAGAGGCGAGAGGGAACGAACACTGGGTTAGCTCAGACCTTGGGTTATTGTTAATTTGAGCTGTAAAACGCGGTGTATCGTCTGGCCACGTACAGGTAGGTGTTGGCACAGGCTTTGGTTTTCAGTGACGCTCGGCCGGTGCTGTTCAGTAAGAAGCTGCATTTCACTGTAGGAACTTTGGACCATGTTTTACAAAAACTTTGGGGTGAAGGACTTTAACTTCCTTGCCTTGCGGAGCAGGGTGTGGGCTGACGCCATTCCTACAGCTTTCCACGGCACTCACCGAGACCAAGTGGGACGTCAGGAGCCAGCGAGATGGAGAAAGGAGCCACGTGCAGCCCTCTTCCTTGTGAAAGCCCTTGTCTTTCTGCTCGGGTTGTGGCTTCCTGTTGATCGCTATTGCTACACTCCATGCGTCTCTGTTACGCCGTTAGGATAAGGTCATATCGGTGATGTCACGTTCGTTCTTGGCCTTTCATGTGGTCTCGTGGGAGCGGTGCTTGGAGGAGTTCGAAAGATGACGTTTCGCACCAGCTTTCTGGCGGTGAACCTAATTTTAAAAGCACTTTTTATATATCGGGAGAAGCGCTGAGCGGTGTCAAGTGTAGGTGTGGAAATGCAGACAATGAAGTTGGTGCTCTCTTCCTCTTCCCCTTCTGTGTTATTCTTTATTTGTTTGTGGGTGGTGTGTCTCGTTTGCTGATCAGCTCTGATAATGAGCAGTTATGCTGTCTGGTCTCTACATCAATGTGGCTTTTGTTTCTTTTTCTTTTTTTCTTGAGTATGGAAGAAACGGTGAAATCGGTCTAAACCAATGTGGCACTAAAGAAGTGCCCACTGAGCACCGATGCTCAGGCAGACTTGTTTTTCTTTTCCTACACTGATTGTAGGCTTTTAGCAGTTAAGGGTGGGTTTTCTTGCTGGGTGTGTCAAAGGAGAACCAAAGGCCGTGCTGCAGAAATTGGCAGGTAGCTTCCTCTGATGCAGGCAAGTCCGTTCTGTTCAAGCAGAAGATATCTTTTGCAAGAAATAGTCTTTGAATGTCTTAAGGCTTTGCTCATGTGTCATTGGGGATGGCAGGTGGGGGGGGAGATGGAAAACAGAACTGAAAACTGTTATTGCTACAGTCCTCTAAAAGAGAAATACAAACTACTGGGCTTCGAGGACTGATTAGGCTGCCGTGTTTATTCTCCACCAGATCAGGATTGTTCTCTGTAGTATATTTTTCAGTACTTGGAGTCACTTAAAAACGAGATAATGGCGTTTGCATAAAAATAGGATCATTGTTCCTAAAGAGTTCATTTGCTGCTTCTGCTTTTATTTCTTAGCTGATGTCACGCTGTTTGGCTTGTGATAAAATATTTAGCCTCGGTGGGGAGGGATTGTATCATAAAAAGAATTAGGGCTACAAAAGAGGAAGGAGCAGAAGGAATGGAGGGAGAGCTAAAAAAACTGTTGCCAAATATACTTGCATGAAAGCTTTGCGTAAGGAGGTCCGTCGAAATTCTCATTCGAGGGAGACTTATGCTTAGAGACCGACTTACGTAAGTTTTATTAGTTCCACCAAGTATTTGTCAAATTTCTTGGAAATACTAGTCTTTGCATCTCCTTTTATGGCCCAGAGCTGTGCCGGCTCATTGCATGGGCTAGAGGCTCTTGCTCTCTCGTCCACCTGCTTTGCATGTGTCTCTGCTCTGGCCCAACAAAGTGTCGTCAGCTGTAGTGCAGCTTGGTCTGCCTTGAGCGAGGCTGGCCGGAGCTGCGTCCTTCACCGATCGCTCTGCTCTCGAAAAATGAAGATGCTGCATATGCTCTTCCTAGCATGCATCGTAACCAGCTGGTTGCATTATCTTGAACGAATTCAGCTTAAGTTTCATGCCAGACTCCTCTGTGCTGTAATACTTTAATTATGTAAGGGTGATGCAGTTGGAATGTTACTTCTGATGGATTTTCACGAAGATTAAGTTTATATTCTTGCTGTTGCTGTCTTCGTGAGGTATAAAAAGAACTTGAAATATCTACAGCCCGAAAACATCAGCTCTGAAATACCAGGAATGCTGAGTTTGATCTAGGCTTTGCTGGCGGCCTCACTGCTGTGTCTGAAAGCATGTTTATTGTAAGTCCTAACCCCCTAACTGAAAGAGTAATGAGAACCGGAATTCCACGGTATTCTTTATCCAAATTTAATTTTCTTTTGCACAGAAGAAGAGAATTTCCAGACACTGTTTGTCAGACCGAAGGAGCCCCTGATTCCTAAGACAGCTGTAAACAAGCAAAAAACTTAAGGTGCTTGCATTTAACATATTTTTGAGTTATGTGCAAGTTTCTGAAATAAATACGCCACTTCAGGCAGTGAAGTGGTGCTCCCGCAGGCCCGCTCTACATTGCTGTATTGCAGGTTCCCACGAGGGTAGCTGCGCTTACCGAACCCATGCTGGTAGCTGTGCACAGATGTGGGATGTCGCAGCTGTAGAAGGTGTGGAGTGCTTGAAATGTGCCTTGTGGTTGATGGTTTTCTTGTGAGGCTGCTGGGTTGCTGTACCAGTAGTTTAATGTGTTGCTGCTGGAAGCATTTACATCACTGGAAAAGGCTTAAGTAAGATTTAATGAATAGTAGGTGTTCCTTCTATAAAAAAAAAAAGTCCTGTTGTATTTCTGAAACCTGGTGGGGTTTTTGTGGTCTTTTGGGTTTTTTTTAAATCTTACATGTTCTCAACCTTTTCTTATTCCCCTTGCCCCCCAAAAATGAAGCTGACAGACACTGGTTGGGGTAGTCTAATAGGATTCTTGGTAGTCTTTGAAGTGGAAGAATCTCAAAGGTGAACAACAAAGGAAAAGATATTTGTATCCTTTTATTCCTGTTAAGGCATGTGACTAGGAGCCAGGAAAACTAGATTCCATTCATGGCATTGTACAGGCTTCCTGTATGAATTTGAACTAGCTGTTGAATCCAGCCTTCGGTAAGTTGGCCAGTCGTCGTGCTGGTCAGAAAAGTGACTTCCTTTGCTGTCAGCAGCTAAAAATCCTGCATGCACAAAGTTGCATTGGTTTAAAAAAAAATAAAATAAAGTTGGAGAAAGTGCTCTTGAGAAGGGGTAGCAAGAAAGCTGCACTGCCGAGGAGGTGACCTTGTTTGCCTGAGAAAAGCTGGCATAGGGTGTATACCCAAAATTATATAAGCGTGTATCCAGACTTAAAAAAAAAAAAAAAAAAAACAACTTCTGGAGATCTAACTTGGAAGGTTTTGTTTTAATCTCTAAATCATGTGAAGGACTTTGTGCAAGTCTGCTGTGGATCACCTAAAAACCGTTTCCCATACGTAAAGTTGGCGGTGGTGATTTTCTGTGGCAATCCTGCCGTGGCCTGGTGGGCCTCGAGAAGGATTTGACAAGTTTAACTGGAGTCTTCAGTGCCCCCTGCTACTTTCTTTACTCTAAAAAAAAGACATGTTTAAATACTAAAAGCTCTTTTGAATAATGCAAAAAGAGGGGTGGTGTCTGAAGACGTGAACAGAAAACCTGAAAGATGCTGGAAGGGATAAAAGTCTGTCCTGTAGAGAGATGCCGCATCCCTGAGTGTATTAACTGTCTTCAGATCATGATTACTGGAATATATTTGCTAATGCATTCCAGTGTTGTGACTATGCAAGTAACATGATTTTCCAAGTGTTTATATCCTTGATAAAGCTGACAATAGTGGTTTTTCTCCCTAAGACATCACTGGAGTTGGAGCTACTTAACTCTAAAGCCTGATGCTTCTCTTCCTTCAGTAAGAATAGTTTGGATGGTGGCTGCAGAACTTGAAACGGGCAGGGCAGTCTCCAAACCCCTGATGGAGTAAGAGGAGGAGGAATGATATCATCCCATTTCACTGATTAAATCAATAATGACAAATCTGCTTTGCATGAGACGGCCTTGCAACTAAAATAACACTTTTATGCATATTTAATGATCTTGGACTCCTTTTTGCTCTTTGCTTTTGAATGTGGGCTCTCGAGCAAAATGTTACTGTGCTTAAAATAGTCCTGTAACTTGAAACAAAAAAATAATTCTGATAAGTTGGTAGCTGATAACTATCTAGTGTAGCTGAACAGCCAAGTAAAAACAATAGCTATCACTCTTGGAGAGTGGAAACAGTGCTAAAACAATCCTGGAGCAAATACTTGTGTTAGCTGAGGGCAGTACAGAGATGTTCTCTGGTAGGATAATTATAGTCCTTTCAAAAAGAACTATATGTCTGGTTTTATGTCTCGATGCCTTGTGATAATAATGTTACTGAATTACTGATGATACTTATGTAGCCTTGACTGGTTATGAATTGCTGACCTGTAAGAAGTAGTCAGCATAAGCATAGTCTGAATTGCATATTGGTTTGGGTTTTTTTAAACTGGATGCTTAAGATTTCCACTCTCAAGAATTAAGTTTTAATTTGCATGACTAAGTCGTAACATCTCTCTGTGTCAGTTGATTGCCACAGACAACAAAGACCACAGGTTCAGCTCACTTACTTTAAGCGAAAGCTGGCAAGACAGTTACACTTCAGATTTTGCATCTTCTGTAACAAGCAGGTTATTAAATGCTGTATTAAATGGTTTGTTCTAAAGCCGGAAAGAAAACTTGAGCTATATGTTGAAATCCCACGTAAAGGCTATTTTTCCGAGAAGCTGAAGTCTCATCATTTTTAGAGCCTGGAACTCCAGGAACTGAAACACGTGAGCATACCGCGGCCTGGCACAGTCTGAAATCCCTGCTGAAGTTTCAGTGGCCTATAGCTCTGGTGCTGTGTAACAAACGTCATTTCAGTTCTGCTGTTTGTCACTTGTGCTATGCAAAGATCCAACTCAAGTTGCAAAGTGTGTCGGAAGGGTGCAGGTTCTCCAGCTGGGATCGTAAATCCTCGGTCATAAATGCTGCTCTTGTCTGGCTCGTTGGGTGGGAAGCACACCAAACACAGTGCACACTCGAGAGATTTTTCTCTTTGTGTAGTCTGCCAGAAATTCTGTAGATTTTAACGTACGAATACCAGAAGTGAATACCTGCCTAAGTAAGATTTTTTTTGCATGAGCTGAAATTAAAATAATAAAAATCTTGCAACATAAAATGCTAGTTTCTAATCCTCTGGTCCTTTTGTTTTTCTTGTAAAAATGCGTGCTCTAAATGAGTATGGTTTTTTTAAGCTTGTAACATACACATACAAAAGAAACCATGATTAATGTGCTTCTGAACTGCACTGGATTAACCTGTCTGTGGCATGAGAAAATGGCGATGAATTTTTTTAAGCTTTTAGTAAAGTCAGCAGATGTTGTGTGTTTCCCTGTCTTAGCCCCTGTTACCCTCTCTTCTAGTACACTGTGGTCTGAATTTCTGGAAGAGAAACTTTGTTCTAAACAAAGTGTTGGATGTCTCAAAGATCTTAAGTTTGGTTTTGATGCAATACCTCCACCACACAGGGCCAATTCCTCATGGCAGGCAAAAAATTTAACAGGGATAGGGTTGCAAATTTGCTGTAACAAAAAAAAAAGGGCTGCTGAACACTAGAACATTTTTATTTAATAAAAAGAAAAGGCCAAAAAGCTCTAAACCAAGCATTTCTTTCCAATTTCAGTTACTCTTTAAGAACGTCTTCCTTTTCTCTCTCTTTCAGGTATTCCTTTAAGCTCATGAGATCTTGCCAGCGTCCGAGATCTCAGTTTCCTTCACTGGTGTGAGTCAGTAATTCTGTGGTCTGCACCAAGTTCTCTGCTGCTCCTTTGAACAAAGACACAGTATCTCTTGCTTTTTACCTTCTAGTTCATCTTACATTTGACAATACACTGTCGAATGTTGTGTATAAAAACACAGGTCTAGCAGCGGTTTTGAATTGGGGATTTGGTGTAGGTGAAGATTTGCGTGTTTTTTTGCCATCTTCCTTTTTTTGGCCATCTTGGCATGCTGCGTGGCATGTTGACTGGCGGTCCCTTTTCATATCCTCCTTGTGCAGATCAGGTTTCCCGACACTGTTGCTCACACTGATCTGGTTCATTCACTAGATCAATGTTCTTAATGAAAGCAACTTTTTTCCTGTATCTATTTTATTTGTTGGACATACTCCCTCTCTTATAACTATTGCTTTTCTACTACTGTATCTTTCTAATTTTGCTCAGCAGCTGCTACCTTAGTCCTGGTGCTGCAGTAGTGCAAGTAATTAATAATACAAGTTGTTGCCCTCTGGCTCTTCTGCTGCATGTAACTTGTTTACTGAGTTGCCATCTGTCTTGGGAGTTGGAGTATTCCTCTGCCTGTGAGATGGCTGATTTGATGGATTGTCCTAGCCTGACATAGAGAAGGAAGCAATGTACAGGCTGACTACTTCATTCTGTGCTGGATTGATATATAAATTGATTGATAAGTTGATACATACCTAAGAAATCTTTCATAAAGAGTTTGTACGTGGTTCTTGAACCAGGGCTTTTGTTTTCCAGAAGAGGGAAGCATCCCCGAGAGCTTGTGAGCAGCCTTCCCTTGGGAAGCTTTCTCCAGCGTCATCAGAGACTCTTAAAGCTCCCCTCTTTTCCTATCCATTAGCTTGGCAGCAGCAGGGCCAAATAAAATCCTGCTCCCTGTGGTCTGGCACAGCCGAATGGTTGACCGTGATTCCTTGGCTTTTGGTTAAGGTGCTTGAGATCTCCAGGTTGTCTTCCTTCCTGATACCTTGACAAGCTTGAGCCCGCGTGGCTGCAGCATCTGGTGCACTCGAGCTTGAAGTGCTTGTCTGGGAAGTATCTTGTTTAAAAAGCCTTCTGCAGTTCTAGCTGAATGATGACAAGTAGAAAAGTCACGTATCATCTTAGCATTCATCCATGTAAAAAATACAAAGTGAAATAAGCGGTCAGTTGCTCCTCAGAAATGGGTAAGTGCGATGGAATTATAATGGGAGCAGTCTCGGTCGCTATATATAGCGTGAGTCATATTGAAACGTTCTGCAGGCAGGCACAGGGGTTTGGTAACTGCAGCGTAACTAAAAGCCTTTGATTGCAGTGGTGAGTTAATGATGGGGTCAGGAGGCAGGGAAAAATGGCTTTGGTATAAAATGCTCTAATTTTTATTTTTCTTGAAAGACCTGTGTGTCATCTTTCTTCCTCTTGGAATAACTTTATCAGAGTGGCTGTCAGTTGAGTTTTTCTTTCTCCTCTACGCTAGTCACTCACATAGCTACTTGTAGCATTGCTTATTGTAGTGTCATTGTAGTTAGAAGTGAAAGATGGTTATTGCCAGTGTGCAGCACTTCTGAGGTACAGTTGTTGTCTGAAACCATGAATACAGCCACGCTCCAGAGCAGAGAGCCAGAACTTTGTTCCCAGGTTTTGGGTTGTAATGGTATTGGTACCGTGGTTTTGGATTGTAAATTTGAGAAGAAGCTCTGCTTGGTCCGTTCTCACTTTGAAGCATCCCTGCTGTGATAAATAGAAAAATTCATCTAAAAAATACAACCTGATGAAGGGCAGGAGCACATGCTAGCGCTTGGGTAGCCCGTGGGGAAAAGCCTTTGCCCAGGGACGTTAATCTTGCAACTCTACTTGCGTGTTTCATGTGGCCATCTCCAAGGAACGGCACCTTGGGTACCACCAGGGAGGAGATTGCTTTGGTTTGTTAGGTGATGAACAAAACAGATGTTCCTTAAAGTCTGGCTATATCTGTGCCTCCATTTAAGCAGGTAGCCTGCTCTCTTCTTCTTCGGGGACTGTCATCTTCTGTTTCCAAACCTGCCAGCGGCCTGCCCTGTGAGCTTGAGCAAATCCCAGCTGCAAGCTATGCCTGTCACTTAGTGTATTCATATTTGTTAGCTCTCTGGCATGTATCATGTCTAGTTGTCACATGGGAGCCCTAATCTTACTGGCTAATTAACCCAAATAGTGATCAGACTATTATCTGTACTACAGAATGCTAATGGGGAGCTCTTAAAGCTGTTGGTGGTTGGTCTAGTCCTGTCTTCAGGATGGATGCTGTGCTCTGTGATGAGGTGTCTCTCAGCTTACCTCTGGCTGTAGAGAAGGCTGAAGAACAGTAAATGAAAACTTGCTTTCAAAAAATGCCTTTTGATAATTATTATCCAAGTTTAGGCTGTCTCTTAAAATTGTTCAAAAATAAAATTTAAAAGCAATATTTTTACAGCCTTCATTCCTAAAATCAAAATGCCGGAGGGGGTGATAAGTAGCTGCCCGAGTACGTAGATCTAGGTTTTTGTGCAGATCAGCATCTTTTGCAAGTGCAGAGAAATTACTTTCTTCATCTTCCTTGAATCAACTAACTATATTCAACAGCCAGTTGAAAAAAAAAATTGTCAGGACTTGAAATTTTCCAGTCCATGAATTAAAGCAAGGTGTGAGATGAATTAATTGATCTTAGGTGAAAGGCAATAGTAACCAGAGGTGGTCTATCAACTGACCAGACAACAGGTAGTAGTTCATAGGACTTTAATAACCCAGTGAAGTGCCAAAAATGTTCTGGTAATAATTTTCTTGTGTAGCCAGCCTGCTTAAGGAGGTTTAACCATTAGACAATTTAGAACAGGATTTCATTTTCTGTCCCAATGCAGCTTCATCTCTGCTTAATAAATGGGGCATACCTCAGGTTTTTTACTGTATAATCACAAACTGGATAGATATTTTTAGCCTTGTCACAAATGAGAGGAAGAACTCTATGTTTAAGCAAAAGAATACAGCTTGTACCACCAGTAGGAATGAACAGCTCTTCTTAAAAATATGTAGAGCAGTTGTTCTTGATGAAGTAGATAGATTTTTCTTCGTTTGTTTATCAGGTGGGCAGTGTTATGCTCTGCAGACCCGGCAGCCGTTGGCCTTATGGCCCATCCAGTGTTCCAGTCTCTGCAAATCCTTCGTTACCTTAGCTGCAGGAGTTCTCACTTTCGAATTAAAAGCTTGTGGCAACCTAGCAATGAAATAAGGGCTGTGCCAGCTTAACAGACTCTACCTTTAAAGCTGTGTCCGTACACAACAGTTGCACGTTCCTAGAAGACACATCCCTGTGCAGTCCCCTCTCTCGGTGGCACCCCCGGCAATGCCGTGCCATCCCCTGCGGGTCTGCAGGGACTTCCCAGACCCTGCCATTGCTTTCTAGGCAAGGAATTAGTCATGGCTTTACTAGCAGCTCATGGTTCCGGGTTGATGTCACTAATTATTCTGTCGCCACCTCCTTACTTGCTGTCAGCATATTACAAAATCAGCGGTCAAAGTGCTAAAGACCATATTCGGAGTGGAGGCTGTAATACAGTATTGCCTTTCAGCAGATAACGGCAAAGCTACTGAAAAATATATTCCTGTGAACTACGGCTTTCTCTTTAGTGCTAACAAGCTGGGAGGCCGACCTGTGAGATCTCGGCTTTGCCCGCGGTTGCTCTGGGGCCGAGTTGGAGGATGCCACGTTTGGCCAGGGCTGCGCATCAGCCCTGCCTCCTGCGTGAGAGATGAGTTGGTGCTGATGCAACTTCACCCTGCTTGCTGCTCTTGCAGCCCAGGCTGTGCTGGTGTCTTCCCACGGGATTTGTGTGTCTAAAAGCTGCAGGAGGTTCTCGGTTTTGAGCCCCTTAGCTAGGTACTCGCCAGGAACAGGGAAGGAGAACAAACTGGTACTGTCATTTGATTGTGGTTCACAGGGGCTGCTCACTGAATTTTTACCCACCATGACTTCCAGGCTTCTATTTAGATAAACTTCCCCCCTCCCCCCCCAGGATTTTTTTTTTTACCAAAGCCCTATGTAATTGGGTAGGCAAGGTTAAACAGACATGATGGTAAGAAGATATGGGTTTCCGTGCGTGCCTGAACCCCAGTTTCACGGCGCTTGGCAAGAGCGGCGGGAGCAGCGTGGGTATGAGGTGTGTGTCCCTGCTTTGGCAGGCTGCGTTTTGCTAACGTTGGTACTCAGAAGTGTGAAGGACTCCCTTCCCCTGCTGTAGCTGTTTGGAAGAGACCACGCAATGAAGGGATCCTCATCTGTAAATCAATCTTGGTCCTGTTCCTGGTGTGACATGGAAGTGAATTCAGCAGAAGAAATGGGGAGAAGGTGCCATTTCTCCTGGGCTACCGCCGTGGCTGTGCAGAGGAGTCGTCTGTGGGATGCTTTTTCGGGTGGTTCTTGGCTCACAGCAGCAGGTCGGCTGGCGTGGTGCAAGGCAGGCGTGCACAGGGCTCCCGCTGCGGTCGCTTGGCTCTGCCGGCTCTCTTGGGGAGTTTCCCTTATGGAGTGAATGGCCTGAGACTGGGTTTGATGTATCTCGTTCTGTTAGTGATGATGAAAGGTGAAAGTCGGATTGAAGGCTGAGCTGGCCATCGCTGTGTGGGTGAGGACTGCAGGTGCTGTGGTGGCTACATTTAACTCTTACTTGAAGAGGGGGGGAAAAAAAAAATCTGTCTTCCTATCACCTTTTTTTAATAAGGAAGCATTTGATCATTTAAAATTGGTAGTGTATGAGGTAAACAATTCCTTCAGAGCTACCCTTAAGTTTCCTGGGGAGTATAATGTTCATAGTGTGTTTAAAATGTTCGGTCAAATAATCCTCTTAGGGGAAAAATGGGGAGGAGGATTGAGAAGAATGATGCAAATCAGCCGGCGCAGGATGAACACTGCCTGCAGGGCTCAGTACGGGCTCGGCTCCTCGTGGGGTGCCTGGGCAGGCAAGTACTAAATCTTTGCCTAAACGAAAGCAAAACTAAAGGGTTTTGCTCTAACTATCTCAGTGTGTGCTTATGGCTGAGTGTGCTGTTTAGGAATGCTTATACTGCTGAACCAAGTACGGTAACTTGTATTAAATAGACTTGCATTATCATACCAAACCTAAAATTATTTTGAAAGGTTTGATTAAATTGAATTTCCAGTCTAGAAGTCCCCTTTTTAGGCTTTTTAATCTCTGTACTTCAAAATCTTGGATATAATGATCTGATGATTTATTTCAAAAGTGTGGGGCGGTGTATTTTTTTTTTTTCCCCTTTTGTCTTTCTGTGTCTAAGATCAGGAGATTGGGAAACTTCTTGATTCATCTCTTGACCACATGACTTCATAGCTGGCCAACCTCATGTCATTGCGGCCACAGCACCTCTGGATGCTGTGAATTGTCGGAGCGGGGATGGGATCGGCCGTGCTTGGTGTCATCACCTCGGTAGTGACTAATGGAGGAGGGTGGGAAACCAGAGCAGCTGAGTAAAAGCAAATAGAAAGATCATCCTGTCGGAGTGGTATAACGGGCTACTGACCTTGTGTTTTGACATGACTGTTGCAGGGTTTTCCAGCACTCCTTGCAGACAAAACCCAGTGGGTATCGACTGACTCATTCAGAAGTCTCTGCTTTCGTATGTGGTGACTTTCTTCAGTTCTTTCTAACTTTCCAGACAAAGTTTGAGAGTTGACCTTGATGGTCTGTGGAGTCAGCTTTCCATTGAAGCTAGCTTTCCGATGTTTAAAAGTCTTGTTCTAGCGCTGTGGGGAGTTGAGGCAGCATTCGGCCTCTGCTTTCTAGGTATGTGACTTACACCTTAAAAGAAAAGCTCTGCCCACCTTGGTCTGTGCCATTCTGCAGCCTGAGGAAGAAAGGCGAGAAGGCTTTTCTTCACACCGGAGTGGTTTGGAAACGTGGCTCTGGCAAAGCAGTCTCTGGGAGTTCGCAGCTGAAATGGGGAAGGAAGCTCAAGCCGCAGACTCCTAAATTGATTTGAGTTTCTAAAGCATCAGGAAAATCTTGTCTAAAACGTAAACTATAAGAATTGGTTAGGCACTTTGGAAACTAGAATTAAATAGGCTCTGAATTGTGGTATATACTAATGAATTGTATTTTTAGATATATAAATCTTATGCTAGGTGCTCCTAGTATTCTCTTCTAAATGCTGCCTCTGTCATTTCTAGGAAATAAGAATATATACTTGGGTGGAATGGAGTCAATGAAAGTAATTTGTGTAAACTGGAGAATAATTGATAGGCATCAGGAGGCTGGCTTCGGTTTTACGTGTTCCAGTAAAGAGGGCTTGATAGGTGTGAAAACTTCAGCGGCACCATTTTGGGGATCCTTGTGGGTTTAAGGTTTGGGCCCCACCATCTTTTCTGAGTAACCGTGAAGGCATGGGGAGCAGAGCGGGCGAGCGGATTTACTTACAGGGAGAAATGCAAACAAAGAGCTGGAGGGAGTAAAGGCGAATTGCCCAAGTGAGGTGCGGCTGTCTGTTAGGAGCAGGGAGATGGCGTGGCTTCAAAGGATGTGCGCTTTGCTGCTTCCATAAGGCATCTCATGCCTGTGGTTTCCCTTTTTTATCTAGTAGAGCTCCACTGCCCTTCTCGGTGGGCTGTAGTGGGAGGTTGAGGCTTACGGGTTTGTTCTCTCCTGCAGATACTTGCTCTTCTTGCCGAACTGCTTCGGCTCTCGGGTCTGCATCCCCTTGTCTGCGCAGATCTGCCTGTGCCTCACCCCTTCCCTTGCCGGAGCCCTCCTGTGCTCCTCTGTGCGCGTTCTGGTGGAGGTAGGGCCTCCGAGAGCCCTCCCGACGAGCTGTTGAAGATAATGAACTTCCTCTCCAGCTGTGTCCTGGAAACAAAGGGCTGTTGTGTTCAGCCTTTGTCCTTGCTGTGTGCAGGGGCCCTGCAAGAAGCAGCCCTTCCTTCCCTCTGTTCTGACCAGCATCTGCATATTTGCTATTTTTTTTTTATTAGCAGATAGTTCTGAATAAAGTGCACTTCTGAATGACTTTCTGACTGTCAAATTGTTATCGCTAGTGGTACCTCAGGTGCAAGCGACTGACAAAACACTATTTTGAGACACTATTTTGTGTACCCAGGCAGTTATGAGATACTTAAAGTAAATGAGGAAAATAGGAACAAATGTCACTCTGCAAGTGAAATGATGCTTAGAACGCTTGATCTGCAAATGTTGCTTATAGTTGTTTCAAGATGAGGTTCGCTATAAAATGATATTTAGTGTGACATGCTTTTGAATTTGTTTTAATACAGGCTAAATTAAGTTAAGACTGAATTCAGTAGACTGCCTTGCATGTCACGGACCTGCTTGTGTCTCTGAATTTTGCACTGCCTGCTTTTCTGGTCCTGTGGTGGGTAAAAGGTGCTTCTGCATGCACCATGCCAAAACGCCTTAAGCATTTTAGGAAAGAGCCTGCCACCGCTGTGTCCTAGCGAACTTTATAATTCAGTCCCCAAAAACCAAAGGCAAATGTTCCATTAACTTTTTGCTTCTCTTTCAGACTGTATTTACCCAGTTAACGAGAGAAATTCCACGTAGGCACGTAATATTACATAGTAAGCTTTATTTGCATGCAGCAAACTGCTTGGACTCCTACTTGACAGTTCAAGGAGTGGCTCCTTCATCCCACAGGGAAGAGTAAGGTTTAAATACTGCTTATTGATAACAGGAAGCAAATGAAGAGTTCTCAGTAAATCAATAATTTTATCTGTATTCTACACAGGTTGCGATACAGACCCTTCTCTCACTTGTAAATGTTTAATTTGCTCCTAGGTCATACTTCTCAGTGAAAGGCTAACGTATCAGCAGATGTAAGTGTGTGTATGTGTGAGCCTTTATTCCTCTTGCAGGATCTTAGAAACAACTGAAGGACACCCAATCAATGGAAAAAATATAAACCCACCAGTATTTACGGGATAATCATGAACGTGGCTGTCATAGAGAAAAAGCCATTCGCGTTTATTCACTGTCTAATAGCAGTTGAGGAGATGACTGGCTAAAACGGCCCAACAAGCGTCGCTAAAATAGTTTGTGGCTGTAAGTGTCAGAGGTCTGTTTGGAAATAATAGGTAGAAGTTGTTACCGCTTTCTCTAGTGTGGCTTGCAGAGCTAAAAACAGCTGCTTCTGGTTTCACCCTACGGTTTCTTGAAGCTCTCAAACAGCTTAAAATAGATGGCTTTCTTGTGGCTTTCTAAACTTAGACGTCTTGCTAAACTTCCATGTGTTTCCTTTAAACAGGTTGCAAAATAAAAGCACTAAGGGCCAAGACAAATACTTACATTAAGACCCCTGTTCGTGGAGAAGAACCCATCTTTGTTGTCACTGGACGAAAGGAGGACGTAGCCATGGCCAAAAGGGAAATTCTCTCAGCTGCTGAACACTTCTCCATGATCAGAGCGTCGCGCAACAAGAACGGTCCTGCCTTGGGAGGCTTGCCATGTACCCCCAACCTGCCGGGTCAGACGACAGTCCAAGTCAGGGTGCCTTACCGTGTAGTTGGGCTAGTGGTTGGACCGAAAGGAGCTACAATCAAAAGAATTCAGCAGCAGACCCATACCTACATAGTCACTCCCAGCAGAGACAAGGAGCCCGTCTTTGAAGTTACGGGAATGCCCGAAAATGTCGACCGTGCGCGCGAGGAGATCGAGATGCATATAGCCATGCGTACCGGGAACTACATTGAGCTGAACGAAGAGAACGATTTCCATTACAACGGTACGGATGTGAGCTTTGAAGGAGGCACTCTCGGATCTGCGTGGCTTGCTTCTAATCCTGTCCCTCCTAGCCGCACCAGAATGATTTCTAATTATAGAAATGACAGCTCCAGCTCCTTGGGAAGTGGCTCCACAGATTCCTATTTTGGAAGCAATAGATTGGCTGACTTCAGCCCAACGAGTCCGTTCAGCACAGGCAACTTCTGGTTTGGAGAAACGCTGCCTTCAGTGGGCACAGAAGACCTTGCGGTCGACTCTCCCGCGTATGACTCCTTACCAGCGCCTTCCCAAACCATTTGGACCCCTTTTGAACCTGTAAACCCACTCTCTGGCTTTGGTAGCGACCCTGCTAGTAATGCCAAGCCTCAGCGCCGAGGGAGCCAGCCATCTACTCCTCGCCTGTCGCCCACATTTCCAGAAAGTCTGGATCACCCGCTGGCTAGGAGAGTGAGGAGCGACCCACCTAGCACCGGCCACCAAGCCGGCCTCCCCATATACATCCCCGCTTTCTCCAATGGTACCAACAGCTACTCCTCTTCCAACGGCGGCTCCACGTCCAGCTCGCCCCCCGAGTCGAGACGGAAGCACGACTGCGTGATCTGCTTCGAGAGCGAAGTCATTGCGGCCCTGGTCCCCTGCGGCCACAATCTCTTCTGCATGGAGTGTGCCAACAAAATCTGTGAAAAGGAAACGCCATCGTGTCCCGTTTGCCAGACAGCTGTTACTCAGGCAATCCAAATTCACTCTTAAATATATATAGATATTATTATATATGGACTTTTTAAAACTCTTAAAGGCATGGGTGTAATGGTACCCTCTAGTAAACTTCCTAATGAATTCTGACTGTTGGGCTTTCTTGGGATTAGGCTGAAGTTGTTAATAGATTTCTACTTTCTCAAAAGGCTGCTACGGTAACACTAAACCTAGGTGGTCTCTGTCCGGTTCAGTGTAAGCAGATGGCGTGGTTAGCAGAGATACATCCGCTGTGATGTTATGGCACAGTGAGGGGAAGTTTTCATCAATTACACAACGGAAAAAAAAACAAATTTTACGGGCTTTCTAAAGGATCTCTGTTAAGCGTTTGACTCCTGTGTGCTGGCAGCAATGAACCTCGTCGCCTAAACGCAGAAGTACTCGTCTGCCGTGGAGGGTTTGTGGCATTATCAATATATCAAACAACACTTCCAATGCTGCCTTCTTTACACTGCCAGTTTTGAAAAACAGGTTTGGGGAAATTATTTTTGCTTTGTGCAACAACTTATGCCTAATTCTTCAGCATTGCAAATACCTTTGTTTTTTTTAAAAGCGTAGTTTGATTTATTGAAATGGATGTTGTTATTGGCAGGTTCAGATAATAAATTACAGGGGAGGGAGGGAGAAGCTGCCCGACGCACCTCCATTTCGCCCGATGTGTTAAGGGCAGTATGGTCAGAGGATCAGGAACATCTCGATTTGTGAATTCCTACCCACTGCTTTTCTTAATGTAATGCGGAAAAGTCTGGCTGGCTTCATCCCATTTCAATGAGGGCTCTGGGATGCACATACTTCGACTAATAGTGAGGATGCTGACATTCCGTTCATTAGTCCGATCAAGCTGTTCTTAAATTACATTTTTAGAGAGTATATAGTTCAAAATGTGAAGCATTTTTATGTTCAATCCATATTTGTCTTGCACATATATAAATATATATTTTATTTTTAGTAAGGAAAAGGAAAAAGGGGGAGTTGTGTACGTGCCCTTGTATTATTCATGGCAGCAGCTGTGACAGTGGCCCTGCAATCAGTTTACTTCATTTCAAAACTGTCTTTCCAATCATAAGGAGGAAAAAAAAAAAAAATGTCTTCTGAATGTGCTTCTTACATTTCAACCTGTGGATGTTTCTAGCTTCTTCATCCTCAGTACGTTCCCAAATCTGTGCTGGCATATATTAAAACAACAAAAACAAAAAAAAGACACAAAGTGGAGTTCTGGTGGATTTTTCTATTTTTTTTGAAGCATTATTTTCCCAAGACAAGACAAAGCTTTTTTCTCAGTATAACACAAAGAAATTCTATGTGTATTGAACTAGTAAATATACAGAAAATTTTATTTTTTATTTCCACTTGAAGAGTTACATTTCGTATAAAAGTTTACAAATAACGGTTTTTATTTTATGATTTTCAGTATAAGAGTTGCCTTGACGGCATATTATGTACTGCATAACTTTAATGCTATAATTGCTTGTAGAATAGTTACATGTCAGTATTGAAACCTAATCTCTAGCTTCGGGCTTGTAGATACGAACAAACGTTCACCGAGCATGTATTTTGTATTTTATTGCATCGTACACCGCAACTAATAAGCCAAGGAATCGACAGACGTTAGGTGCGTGTACCATTTCTATAAACCACAAACTAAGAATGATAAACTATCGATCTAGTTTAGTATTTGCTAATTTTACTACACTTTTTGTTATGTATATGTAGGGAGGTCATAGGGATTATAAATTCAATTTGAGTAAAGTTTAAAAACCATATATTTTATGATAAAGGGCCTTTAACTTATGATGGCCAAAGCACTGATATTATATATTTGCTGTAAAGAGAATTATAAGAGTTTTATTTTTCTGATATTAAAAGTTACTTAATAAAGACTTGTTTCCATTAACTTGAATGTTTTGCTGTCTTCATGGTTGTCACTTGGAGCAGCCCGTGGAGGCTGGGGCTGGCTGATGTCCGTCCGTCCTTCCCACCCACCCAGGGGCTTTCCCAGGGCTTAATACACCCAGCCCTGACTTTGGTGTGGCTGGGTGACTTCAAGTGTGAAGAATCTTGGTTTCCATTAATTGCTGGCTTTACAGCCTGCCTTTGAAAAGTAACTTGCGGTCTTCCAGAGGGCACAGCCGCAGCTTGCTGTGATGCTCAGGAACTTGAGTTCCAGAGTTACTCCAGTGCAGCTGCAAGATAAACCCTGTGCACTTGTATTTGTGAGCATCAACCGGCAGCAGGAACCGTAGAATGGTTTGGGTGGGAAGGGACCTGTAGAGGCCATCCAGCCCAACCCCCTGCAGTGAGCAGGGACATCTTTAACCAGATCAGGTTGCTCACAGCCCCGTCCAACCTGACCTGCAATGTTTCCAGGGATGGGGCCTCCACCACCTCTCTGGGCAACCTGTGCCAGTGCTTCACCACCCTCACTGTAAAACATTTCTTCCTTCTATCCAGCCTAAATCTCCCCTCCTTTAGTTTAAACCCATCCCCCCTTGTCCTGTCACCACAGGCCTTGCTAAAAAGCCTGTCCCCACCTTTCCTCTAGGC
Source organism: Balaeniceps rex (assembly GCA_013401315.1). Classification (NCBI taxonomy): domain Eukaryota; kingdom Metazoa; phylum Chordata; class Aves; order Pelecaniformes; family Balaenicipitidae; genus Balaeniceps; species Balaeniceps rex. The sequence goes on from VYZW01032291.1 coordinate 210,246, forward strand.
CCCCTTGAAGCACTGCAAGGCCGCACTAAGGTCTCCCCGGGGCCTTCTCTTCTCCAGGCTGAACAGCCCCAACTCTCAGCCTGTCCTCACAGGAGGGATGTTCCAGCCCTTGGATGCTCCTCGTGGCCTCCTGGACCCACTCCAAGGGGAGTGTTGCAAAAGGTCCTCCCGAGGTCAAGTTGCGTGGGTCTCCTGCTGTCTTTCCTCTCAGTCTGATGGAGGTTTGCACCCTGGGCCTGGTGCAGAGTGCTTTAATGTTTCCTTCTGAAGTCATCGCCTCTCCTCTTTGCCATGGGCCACCTTCTCTTTCCACGCAGGTTTTGCTGTTGGAAGGAGCCCTGCTGCGGTCTCCTTAGGCTGGGTGTTGGCATGGGCTGGCGTTGCAGTGTGCTCGAATACTTCAGTGGTGTTCACTCAGATTTATTCTTGCTCCCTGGTGAAGCATCCTTCCCCATTTCTCACCAGCGGGGACCTGAGAGAGGTTTGCAGCAAAGCAGAGCACCTGGACCTTCCCTGGGACGAAGGGGACTGACAACAGTTAGTAGGAAAAGGCGTTTTAAGGCCGTCTGGCTGCAAAGGTGTGTATTTATAAATACTGCTCCTAGTGCTGCCGGAGGCTGTTACCTGCGGCTTGGCGGTGGGTCGGGCTCTGCTCCCCATGTGGGTACTGAAGGGGACCCTCGTTGGGCCTCCATGGTGGGGTAGATACGATGGGGTGCTGCTCAAGGGTTTTTTTTCCGCCCAGAATCTATTTCTGATTATTCTTTGGGAGGGAAAAAAATCTGCTCCTTGCTGGCAGTACACACAAATGCACCGACTTGATTTTCTCTTGCTTGGCCAAGGGTTTTAGATGCCCAAGGGCCACTTTGCATCGGGGATGTTTCACCCTCCTTCATCATCGACTGTTCAAACATCCCTGGGGTATATGGAGGTGGTGGAGCCACTGCATCTGCATGTGGTCCTCAGAGCCACCACCCTGGAGCACGTGGCCTCAAAACTAAACTTTCCGTTCCCTTTCTTCAGGAGGACGGAGAGGAGAATAATTCTTTTCAACTGCTGTTTTAATAGTAAGTCTTGGGAAGAGATCAAAGAGTACTTAAATTTACTTCACTTGGGTCTTGGGGTGGTTTTAGCGTTGCAGCAAGAAGCCTCAGACGTCAAACCTCAGGCGGAGGGGGAGATGCAACCTCGTTATTTCTAGATGTACATCAACCGTCTTAAACCCCAACCCCTCCAACATGTTTTAGTGAGTAAAGCAAGTAGCACTGCGGTTCCTTCGGAGTTGCATAAGACAGGCACGGGCTTAAAAACCTCCAGTTCTCAATTTGTTGTAGTGAATTTATTTTTCCATGCTCAGAAGCACTTGTGATGGTGAGTAACCCGCCTGGAATGTTAATTCTTGGCCATGGAAAGGGAAGCACTCGCCACTGGGCATCAGCATGAGCCGGTCTGCCCTGCTGCCAGCCGGGCTGGTTAGGAGAACGAAACAATTTTTTTTTATTTCAAGGTGAAGTTTTAAGGACATTACACTTAAATTTTTCCTTTCAGCCCCTGAAGCTTTCCCGGCTGGGCTCTGCGCTGGCCCGGGAGCTCCTGCAGCGGCTCTCTCCAGGCAGGGAGGGCTCTGGCGAGGCTGGTTTGGCATCGGTGAGGCTGGTTTGGCATCAGCCGAAAGCCCCGCGGGACCTTCATCTGGCCGGGTGTCTCCAGTCCTGCCCTCCTGCAACAGCATCTGGCTGCTCCGAAAGCCCAGCCCCTGCCCTGGGAAACCTCCTCTGGCTCCTTCTTGGGAGCAAGGGGGAAATAAGGATGGGAAACCTCTCCCAGCTGCCGGGGAAGGAACTCGGGGTTGTTTTCTGCTTCATGTTGCAGATATTGCTTGCTAGCAGTTGTATGAACCTCGGGGTGGGAAGCGATGCAGGCTGTGCCCGGAACGGCACGGCCCCGTGCTCAGCATCTCTTGTTGGGTGCTGAAAATCAGCCAGCGTTAGGCTGTTCCTGCTCAGCTCACAGGGTTCAAACTTGCTCCCAGGGACGGTAGGTAGAGCTTAGGAGCTGGTGACAAAATGCTTGAAGTTTAAAAAAAAAAACAGAATAGCCTTTGTGCTTCATGCTGTTCTTTCATTTCTGCAAGAGTTGGGCTGGTGTCCCGGGGCAGGGAGCTGTGCTCAGAAATCCTCTTCCTCCTCGGAACCAGAACTCCCTTCTCCATGCCTAGTGAGGATGCTTGCGCTGTCTGTAGCGCTGGCAGAAGGTTGGTGCTGCCCTTGGGATGAGACCGCCAACGCATCAAGACTCAGGAGCCGAGCTGGCTTTTGGGGTTGGAATGGAGAGTTTGGGGGGAAAACTCCCAGGAAGGAGCTCCCTGCCCACCTCCTCCTAATCCCCATCCTGCAGCATTTCTGCTCATCGGCTCGCTGGAGCTGCCGGGAGAACCAGGTGCCAGGACCACCGCCGGTGCTGGTAAGGTGGGGAGCGGTTTTGGTGGCAGAGGCTGCAGGAAAGGCTCCGTCCTTCCTCTGCGGCTGGGAGCTGTGGGCAGGGTGAGTTGTGCTGGCAGGGTGCAGGCAGCTGGTGGCAGGGCCAGTGGGAGGCAAGGGACCGAGCACCCAGCTCCTGGCCCCAGCTGAGCCCGGCTCTGGTACAACACACAGGGCTCCGGCTGGTGGGATCCCATACCAGTGCCGCAGAGCTCTGCTCCTGAAAGAAGCATAACTGGTATAAACAAAAAATGAGGGTTTTTTTTTTTCCAAAATATCATTGGCCCAAATTTTTCCAAAGTCGCAGTGTGTTTCCAGGAACTGCTTGGCCAAAATTTAAAAGAAATAAATTCAAAAGGAGCTGAAGGAGCCAGGGGTGCAGGTTGTTGCAAAGAAAACAAATGGGTTTGGGGCAAATGAGAAGCCCAGGTGACTGTTCCATGGCATGAAATACAGCATGGGGGTGCTGGGGGTGGGGGGAGGAGGAGGAGGAGGAGGAGGAGGAGGAGGAGGAGGAATGCAAAGCTGCAAAAGGAAAGTCTAAGCTGTGTTCTCTGAAGGCAACACTTTGAGGAGGAGCGATGTGCAGGTGGAGGCTGAGGCTGTGGTTCAGTGCAGCTGGGCAGGTCAGGCCACCTGAAGTCAGGGAAGGAGTGAGATTGGGTCATCAACCAACCATGAGCCCATAATTCAAGGGAAAAAAAAAAAATATATTGATCACGGCAGTTGCCCAGGAGCATGCAGGGAGGATCATAGAATCATTTATGTTGGAAAAGACCCTTAAGATCATCAAGTCCAACCATTAACCCAGCACTGCCAAGTCCACCACTAAACCATGTCCCTAAGCACCTCGTCTGCCCGGCTTTTAAATACCTCCAGGGATGGGGACTCCACCACTTCCCTGGGCAGCCTGTTCCAGTGCTTGACAACCCTCTCCGTGAAGAAGTTTTTCCTAATATCCAATCTAAACCTCCCCTGGCGCAACTTGAGGCCATCTCCTTTCATCCTCCCACTTGTTCCTTGGGATGCTCCATGCCTGCTCTCTCCTCGGGGTCCGTTCCACCATCCTGTGCCAATCTGAGCGCGGTGTTTTGGCAGTGCGTCCCCCTCTGCTTGCCGCTGCCACCAGCTGCCCGGGTGTCCCCACAACAGCTGCCATTCCCACCTCTGCCACCGCCATGCCGGGTGTCCTTGGTCACGTCCCTGCGCCCAGGGGAGCAGCCTCACCCCGAGGGCTGCGGTGCCAGCCCCAGCACCCAAACCCACCACTCTCGGGCCTGCGGTGCAGCTTGCCTGCCCTGAACATGGCCGTGCTGCCTAACGCCGCTTTGTCTGCATTTACTGCGTGAAAGAGCTTCACCCTGACTCCTCAAATCAACAAAACCACCCCAAATTGTCAGGCGCTGAGCTGGGGTCCCCCCATCCCCTGCTAGCGTCCTGTGGCCGTGGAGAACGTGACCAAAATGGGACGTGGCCCTCGCCGGCTGCGGGATGCCCCCACTCACGAAGCCACCAGGTCCCCGCGAGCCCCCTGGGCCGGGCCTGAGGGGCTGCTGTGGCCCTGGGTGGGCTTGGGCCCCTTCCCCGCACACATGGCGGCTGTTCCCCGCCGCGGCAGACAGAGCACTAAGGACATCTAGTGGCACCCGCCCCGGAGGCCCTGAGGCGTCCAGCACCACACAGCAGTCCCAAAACCCCCCCGGGGCACGGCCATGGCCCTGCGGCAGCACCCCGGCCAGGCTCCCCGGACGGCGGCCTTGTGTCCCTTGGGTCACCCCAGTGCTCCCATGGGACACCGGAGGGTGGGCAGGGGTCGGGGACCGGGATGGGGACATCCCTCAGGCAGCGCAGAGGCCCTCTTGACCCAGACGTGAGGCACAAACATGAGGTGGGACAGTGCCGCAGCCACCGGGACATCACTGTGGAGCTGCAGCGCTCAGGACGGCTTCGGTGGCACCGGTCCCCAGCCCTTCCACGCCAGGGGAGGCCCAGGCCCCGCCAGCCCCACGTCCCTTAAAGGCTTCCGAGGGCACACACGTGTGACACCATCCCCGCACACCCTTCTGCAGGAGCAGCTATGGAGCAGCGCGCCCACAGCTCCAGTTCTGCCGTGGAACCCTCAAAACAAACCCCAAACCCCTGGGGTTTTGCAGGATTGCAAATCACCGCAGCTCGCCGTGCCAGGCTGCCACCATCCTGCCCAAACCCGGGGCGGGGCGGGGTTCCCACCTCCAGCAGCCTGGTAAGCACAACGCCGGGCGCGCTCGTGGGCTGAAAAAAGAGGGATTTTGCCGTGGGCCCGCGCTGTACCAGCAGCTGGCAACGGGGCCGGGGCTCAGCTGGGAAAAGCAGGCAGTTTATCCCCGGTGCTGCGTCCCTCCTGCCCCGTACAGCATCTCCCCGACCCTGTACGGCACGCATGCCATCAGCGGGGGGAAAAAAATAGGTGTTTCTACGACGTTTGTATGTGCAGGCCAAGGAAAGATGAAAAAATACAATCCAGACTCGTGACCTTTTTGCCCAGAATGGGAAGCCCACACTTCACCCGCAGGATGAGGAGGCAGGAGGAGCCGGTGCTCAGACTGAGGCTTTTTGGTCTTGCTTTAGCTTTGCGGCACGGATTTATCCCGAGCCTGGAGCTGCGTGGTCGTGTCAGGGAAGTTAAATGTGCAGCATCACGTGCCAGCACGTGGTTACTCAGCGTTATAGACAATACCAGCATGAGATCCGATGGCTTTATGTCGGCCACGACCAGGCAGCGGGTCTAAAAGAGTTGCTAACAGCACCGAGAGGGAGAGCCTGGAAAGCTTTCCGGAGAGGTAAGGAGCTAAAACTGGTTTTAGGTGGCAATTGATGAGCTTACGGAGGGACCATGCAACCAAACTGGAGAGTCTTGGCGACAGGTAATTAATCTGTGGGTAGAACCAGAGCATTTGATGTTTCCGTACGTCCAGGAAGATGTTTTGGGGGGCAAGTATCGCCACGTGCGTTACAGTTATTAGTCTGGCACCTCAGGACGCGTGCTGACTTGCCGTCGGTGCCCTCCGTCCCTCCACAGCCACCCGCGAAGCCCCAGCTGCACAGAGTGGGTGTGCACCAAAGGCGTTCCGACGTACCCGTTCCTGCTCAGGGTTAAACAGCCCACCAGAGCTGCGATTAAGAAGGCATTTTCTCATGCTCAGGAATTATTGGGGTTCAGAGGGTTGTTTTGCTTTTTGCCTTTTCTCTAGCCATGGGATGCGGGTGCTTACCAAGATCAGCAGAGACCCAGAGCATCACAAATGCGTCGCCTCTCTCCCGCTTTATTCTTAGATCCCCTGACTTGTGGCTGTTGATATTTTATTCATTTATTGGGAAGAGTTTTGCAGCCTGGCAACCACAGGAGTGGATGGAGTGGAGCTCCCGTGCACCTTTTAGCACAGGATGGCAATCACTCACCCGCGTGTACGGCTGCAGAGACCTGGTACTTGCTCCAGTCTCCGGTCCTCGCCCTGAGATGACGTTAATTCTCTCTCGCAACACACAACACACACACACAGGGCTTGGCTGAAAGTTTTAAAGAAGTAATTTCCACTAATATGAACACCCACCAGACTGTTGGGCCACTCCAGCGGAAGACAGACCGGCACCTGCGTGCCTTGAGGTGCACGGGGAGTCTGCCACGCTGAACGCTGCACGTGGGTTTGGGTTCGACGCTGGTTGCACTGAAGTATCTGACGCATGAGACTCGGAGAAGAGGACCCTCTGAAATCACAGTCCTGCCCCGCAGAGCTCTCCCAACCCCGACACAGTTCAAGACTGCAGCTAGAAGTTCTGACAGCCGGCCAGAACCAGGGTAAAAGCTCTCCGCTGAATGAAAGAAAGAAGCCAAAGACTTGAATCTTTACCTTTTTTAATCAAAAACATACTCTGTTACAGAATTTCAGGAAAGTTAACTACAGTATATTATCCACAAACTAGGTCTAATGAAAAACATACAGTAAGCTACAAAGGAACTACTGGGAATTCTGTTGACCGCTCATCAAAAGGCAATGGCTAAAAGAAGAAACGCTTAACTAGGCTTTCATGCTCAAAAAACCCTCTCACGGTGAGTTTTGGGTTATGGGTACTTCGCAGCTCTCAATCCAGCTGAATCACAACTTAGTAGTGCTACCAAACTTCACCAAAAAGACACAGAAAAAGGTACTGGAGCAAGAAAGCGCTAGGTGATTTTGGTGAGCTCGAAAGAATTAAGTCCTGTAAATTTAGGAGCGATGTATCCCTCACAAGGCACAACAGCAGCCAGCAGTGCCAAAACCTCTGGAGATTCTGCTGACAGCAGTTCTGCTTTCCAGCAGGTCTCACCAAGCGAAACTTTCACAGCGCTGGAAAGCCAAGTCAGTTCTCGGGGACCTCAGCAGCATCATATGCGGCAGCTTTGACGCGGCATGGTTGCACCTCCCGGATCATTTTCAGAAACATGCAATCAAGAACAGCGTTTTGGAAGGGGATGACACAACGATTCAGCATCCAGCTCCCACATGACCGGTGGAGAAGTGCTTCCCTTCGGTTTCATTTCCCCATCCAGGACCAAAGTGCCAGCTAGCCGCATCAGGGGTAGAAGCAACCAGCTTAGTGCTCAGGAATAACGCCTGAATAATGCCTACAATAGGCAACTTGCAAATCTCAATCCCAAGAACAGGGCCATGGTCCTCAAAAAGCTGTTACCAGTCATGGAAACACTCCTGTTATCAGCAGGACCAGGCAAGAGCATGGCTTTTAACGTTTAAGTCTTACTTCAAAAACAAAAAGAAAGTAACCTCTCAAAAATTGTGTCCTTAACGATACCTGACAACTAAGCATCTTATAATTTTATAGAGCAGATGTTAAGTAGCATGGGGCCTGACAGGAGAAGGGCAGGGGGGGAAAGAGGATTTCTTAAATGAAGTCTGAATCCCACTTAGAGGCAGACCCATCTGGCTGTCTTTAACTGGTTGCATTAAAGAAGTGACCAGCGATCCCAGTCACTCCGCGTAGCAGAGTAAAAATACAAATCGAGGAGACAGTCCTTTCTAAAGCGCTTACTCTTCAAAGAAGAGATTAAAGATGTCTCAATAAAGACCACCATCAAGACGTAAACAACATTTGAAGGGTTCAGAGGCAGAAGCCTCCCCCATATACACTGGCATAGGAATTTTTTTCATGGTTCCTGGTATAAGAATTGAGGCAGTCGTTCCTGAGCTACGCAGAGAGGACGCTGTCGTCTTTAGAAGTGTCGCAAGAAGTTAAGATGGTCTTAAAGGTAAGGCACAGGAGTTAGACACAGGTTCAATGACTACTGCTGCTACAGACCTGTTTCGTGACTGGGGGAGACCGTTGTCTCCTTTGTACTTTAGGTCCCTCTCCATAAAGCAGCCAGAGTACTTCCCAGCTTTTTGGTACGCTAGAGCTGTGAATGAAGTGATTTATACCGCAGCCAGGGGGTCCGGGTCCCTAAGCACGTCCTTCTCATCAAGCCCAGAGAAGTGATGAATTAAGTATTTTTATACCATTCCAGCAAAAAGGTTTCCTCTCCTACATCTCTACCGTGTTAACTTTAAATGCCCTCACTTTCAAAACTAACACCACCATGGCTAAAGCCATCTAAACCTTCCAGTGCTAATCCCAGCTCTCCAGTACACAAAGTGAAATTACAAAGTACTCCAGCGCAATGCCTTTTTTTTTTTTTTTTTTTTTTTTTTTTTTNGCATAACCAAGGGTGAGAAACACAGGGGTAATTACTTCATCGAAAGAACTAAGCAGAGCAGACATGGGAACAGGATCGCAAGTAAGATTGCTAGCTGAAAAAATACTTGTTAAATTCACCAAATTTGAGACATTCAGAGCTGAAGAGGAGATGCGATTCTGGCATTCTTGACATCCCTGCCTACAGTGCGTATGGGGATCATCACGGCTGTCAAGTAGCTGTAGCTCTTTTTTTGAATCTCAGAGAAAGACATAAATGCAAGACTGTCAAAGAATCAATGTGCTGCTGCTGAAGGGTTTCCAATCCATTATGCACTGCCTTTTATGCCTTGTCATAAGTACAAAAATTAAGTTAAAGGCATATTAAAAACTCTCATTTTGCCCTTTAACAGTTACGATTGCATCTTATCGGTAACTGCCTGGTGGGTAAGATGAATGCCATGTCAGTATTTCCACTGCCTCACACAATGTTCAGATTTCTCCTGATGCGGAGTCGGTGACTTCTTGGTTCTGATATACTTATCTGAGATTATTTTGTTGTTCTATTCTGAATGGTTTTGGCCATCTAAATACTACCCTGTAGGTACCACTCACTGTAGGTAGAGACTTAAGGAGACTTGCAAAACATCTGCAAAAACCCCTAGTCTTAACAGCCGAATTCTTTCAGGCTGTAATACAGGCAAGAACACCAACAGGCAGAAGCAATCTTTCACTATTTTATCAAAGTTTGGCACAATCCAAACTTAAGCAAACTGGTACAGAGGGTTTTCTGTGAAGAAAGATAAGCACTTTGCAAAACCGCAAAGGTAAATAGGGAGTAAGCTCATGGACTCCCGATCAAATGAACACTCCGTTACAAGCAATTCATCAGTCAGAAGGCTAAGTGCTTCCCAAAAGCCAAGGCACCTTGAATCCAGCGGGAAGAGCAGGGCAGACAATTCAAAAGGGAGGTTGGCAAGAAGAATGTGTAGTCAGGCTTTTCATTTCTTCCCCCAAATCAAGTTTTCTGTTGTGGATGAAGCGTAACCGAGCTGCTGGTTAATAAGCTTCTCTGAGGATGTAGTCGTAATCCTCTACTGAAAGTGTTCCTTAAGAATCTGAAGCAGCTTGCTTTTCGGACAAACTAGATCATTAGGAGAGAAAGGAAAATGAAAAAGGTTTTAAACTAAAGGCCTTGAGAAAAGCAAACGTTATTTTTCCAAACATCAAGAAGTTGCCACATAAGAGGAAAAAAAAAAAGTGATCTCATTAGAAGCTAATCTGAAGAAGGCAACACTTAAGGAAAACACGGAGAAAATTCATCCGTTTCTGGCCATCACTCCGACGTCACCTGTCCTCCGTGCTTCCACACCTGGGACAGAAACAGTGACTGCTGACTTCTTCCGTAAGAATTTCAGTGTATGGGGGAAGCAATACCTACAGACTGCGTGTCATAGCCCTCTACAGATTCCTGAAACTATGCAAGAAACTTGGCAAAAAGCTTCTGAATAATCTCTTCCAAGACTTCTACTTATGTTAACCACTACAACTGTGCTGCCAGGTCGGCTCGGTACAGCATGGCAGGCAGATCGAACTGGCAGCACCTGAAGGACTCAAGTCGGAGTCTACGTACTTCTAAGCCTGTTTAACTAAGCTCCAACTCCCTACGCACATGCTGAAAAATAAGGAATTCCTGCTCCCTCTTCACACCCCATCAAATAGCCAAAAGAGATATCCTCAGGACACGCTTTTATTTGAGAAGCAGTGAAAGTAAGAAAAATTGGACTCGCTTCCTGGCAAGTTCAAACCAACAAAAATTCCTACCACTATTGGCTGCTGCTGGTGGTCTTGCAAAGCAAAGCAATCCATCACTCCAGATCAATGGTTTCAAGGTGCAGAATTACATAATAGAAGCAAACTAAATTTATGAAAATCAGGGTTTTCATAATTTTATTTATACTATTACCTAGAGAGAAAGCATACATATTGTGTCTGTCATACAATTAATACATTTGCATTTTTTTCTACTATAAATTCTCTATACAAAGTCATTGCCAATTGATACGGTCATTGATGGCATAGGGCTTAAAATAACCAAGAGGTATAAAAACAAGTTTGCCATCTTGCCCTGAGTGGAAATGGTGAACAGATACAAAAACTGGATCCTAAATATTGATGTAATATTATACATGATTTAATGGTATATGCAAGTAAAAAGAGTCATGCAACTTTTTAAAATACCTGCCAAGTTTTACTTGAGTAAAATCATAGAAGTCAGTAGTAGTTATGAAAATATGTTCCTGCCATTAGGTACTCATTATGCAATTTCAGTGGCAACTTTGCGGACTGGGTATTTCATGTTATATTTAAATTGAGTGCCAGCACTGAACGTATCCACTTCCTTTAGTGTTTTAAAACTCACGTGTCTATATAAATAAAAATCTAAGATATCTTTTTTAAAAACTAGTGAAGGAAAAGCCACATTTCTTTTCCTCGCTATTTTTAATCAATGCCAACAACGTACATCTCATCCCTCACTTTTTGGCAGCTTCTACATTTTAATCTGGAAAAATCATAACAAGATAGTCAACAAAATAAAGAAGTCTTCTGTTAACTATTGTTCCCTAAAAAGAATACCACAAATCAGTTGGAATTTTAAAGTTGCTATAAGGTAAATGTTTATAACTATTAGAAGGAATTTTCAGATATAAATATATATATAATATATATTCTGCATACAAAAGGCTCCTGTGAGGCTTATCACCAAGATGCCATAATAGAGAAGGAAAGTTTCAAAGGGAACAAACCCAATACTGTAAAGTCTCTATAAGGCGTTTACCTTTCACTTTAAGCCCTGAGCCATGTATTATGACAATTAAGTTCTGAAAATAACTGAAATCCAAATTCTGCATGTTCAGTTTCTTTCTGCTAAGAGCAAGGCGGCAAACACATTTTTAAAACCTGGTTTCAGAAGATTAAGCAGAACAAAAGTAAAATATATCTTCAGGTTATAAACAGAATTGTATTTTACAATCCACCATCCTCACAATATAATGGCCCACAGCAGTGCAGCAGAGGGATCTCAGTCTAAAGGTTGTGGGTCTGCAATAGGCATGGTATGAAGTACTTCATCTAGAAGCTGGAGGGCACGGTGTAAGTGAATTTCAATCCAGCACGGTGTCTCTTTGATGCTCTGTCTCGGGTAATCAGGTCCCCAACCTTTTACAAAACTCATCCTGAGTATGCATAGGCGGCGAAGGTCATCTACACCAATTCCAGCAGCAGCTGACAAACCTAAACAGGAGAGGTTTCAAGTAAGTGTTCACAGACATGCTCTTTTATCACCTGTTTGTTTAGCCATTCCTGTTTGCTTGGCTCTTTCTTCACGTACAATTCCCTCTCACCACCTCCAAGGCCAATCCGTATTTCTAGATCTCTGCTATAATGAACGCAACAATTATTTTGCATTTCTTCCAATTACATTTCTCATCATTCTGCAATATTGAAAGGGTGTTGAAATATAAATCTCCTTACAATAAAGCAGACATGATGAAACCTAATGTCTTATGTGATACAATGCATGTATACCTTATTTAGAAAATACGGTAAAAAAATACTTATTCTTGACGTTCACCAAATGCTGCATTTTCAGTGTAAGAACTCAAGACTGATCACCTGCAGGAAGCTGGGTTAACAAATTACACTACTTACGTCTAATAAAATAAAAAGATGAATACAGCTGCCAAACTTCAAATCGTAAGTATGGCTAAGATAGAAGTTAAAGACATTCCCCAAAATGCCTTCAGCAATTTATAGGATAGCTGGAAAGAGCCATTTGGCAATACAAGGAATCCAGAAAACACTAAGGCACATAAAGCAGTCCGAGACATGTAAGTACTTACACTTTTAAAAGTACTTAGGTATGATTTCAAGGATCTAGAATTTAGCAACTAAGAAAATTCTAGCCCAGAATAACTTAAAAAAAAAAAAAAGAAAAAGAAAGAGAAAAACACCCTCACACTCTCTTCTTCCTCTACTCAAGAATCTTCATTTTAAGTTTCCCTAAACCTAGTGAAGGACTTTGTTGCTCAGTAATCCCCATTGTTTTGAGTAACGTTTTTATGAGCTCAGATCTCAAAGATAATTTTTCAAACTTGGGTCTAAGCAGCCCAAAGTATCTCTGTTTAAAGTAATAGGGTTATGCTATTTGGCCTTCTATATAAATGTTTTCTGTTGCACTGCATATCCAACATCCCCTGAAGACTACAAGAGTGCAAACTGGTGTGTGGAACAGGTATGAAGTGAACGAATACAGACTTACCACGATGCCACCCCAGCCCCACCTCGCCCCAGTCCTGCTGCCTCATTCCAAGTTCGTTTGTACGGCTGCAGGGGCAGTGGGTGGATGGGGGGGTTGCTGTTATGAGGGAGAGCTGCGTTATTTGTTTTCAGGTAAGGAAAAAAGGAGACCAAGCGGTTAATGTACTTACTAATGGCTGGGGCTATTCCACCTACTGATCCTGGTCCAGGGATGTTTCCAGCTACTGCTGCAGCTTGAGCAGCAGCAGCAGCTTGGGCAGTGGCAGCCTGCTGTTGCATCTGACGATGACATTGGCGTAAATCAAACACCTTTAAAAAAAAAAAAAAATACCGAACTATGTAGACATACAGAAATCAATGAAGGAAAGAATTCTTCAACTCTCATCCCCAATAATCCAGACCTCTCGGCTCTCCCCAAGCAACTTCTACAGTCTCACCATACACTTGGGTAAAAGCAAACCTTCCCTAGCAGAAATAATCCATTAAAGCTGATTCTTAGAGACTCTTTTCATATGACGCTACCACAACTGGCAATACCAGAACCTGGCTGAGCTGAGCTGGCTAAAGCAGCACCCTGCGCAGAACTGACAGCAGGATCAGTCTGAAGGATGCTACAGGCTGATAAAATCCTGACTTTTTAGTTAAATCCCCGGATTTCCAGAAAACAGGCATATAGATAAAAACGGAAGCCAACAAGTCCTGCTTAACTTTGTCAGACTTTACTCTTCTTCACTGCTTTACTGAAATGTGTTAGTCTATTTAAAAGAAATACCAATAATTGAGAGGCCTGAAGTTTCAGCAGCTAGGTTTCAGGTTGGTGGCATTTTATACCTTTGTGATCAGGCTTGGCACTAATATATACAGGAACTCTGTTCTCATACTAGAAAGCTCGTACACAGAGGCTGGTGGGGTTTCTTCCACCTTCATTACACAACCTGCTTACAAAACTGAGGATATTAAAAAAAAAAAAAACTTTAAAAAAATCACTGCAAACTTCAAGCAGTTTATCTCCAATTCAAGAATGACTTTTTACAAGTGTGACTTGTCCTAAATAAAGTTTCAAGTCTGGCAGAGGCATGGCCAAGTGAGAATCTCCTGAAAATAATTTGTTTCCATGCAACTTTCTGCGACCTCTGGATCACTTCATGTTCACAACACTTTAACACACACTTTACGCTTCTACTGCATTTATACATACTTTCCCAACTTTTCTTCTTTTGGAAAGAGAGTAAAGAAACAGATAACTTATGCCAAAAAATTTAGCTGCAGTTAATTTAGAACTGTAAGGCTAAAAATACAAAAAACTGATATCAAGATTGTTGGTGACAAAATACAAAATTAGTTACTTCCGTAGTATCTAGATGATACTTTCAGTTTAGAGTCATTTAAAAAATTCATCTTAAGTGACTTGTCAAATGGAAAGGTTTAGGTTTTTTTGAAGGATAATCGAAAGCAATGTTACATTTATTTCAGTGTCTCATAGCTTCCCTAACTTTTACAAGACCCAAATGTATGCCATTTTCCCCACAATTTTCATCTAGGAACCGCAAACCAACCTTTATATATGCACTTGGGTAAATCTTGTGAACAGCATCCCCTGGTGCACGCCCTGCTTCTCTATCCAGGTAGTAACTCTGAACGAAGACCGCGTGGTCGCTGAGGCATCTAACCCACACGTCACCTTCTCCTTTGCACTCCAACTGCACCCCTTTACCTATGTGCAACCTTAAAAAGAAAAACAGTTCAAATGCACCTGTGTATACATACTATAAATCAGACCTTTACTAAATGAACCATAAAGAGTTCTCCAGCTCTCAGTCATGATACCTTAATTTACACTCCACTCGTACAAGGACTTGAAATTGTAGTTATTAGCTTAGGTATAAGTTAGTATATAGTCACACAAAAACTGTAAAGTAAAAAACCATCTGTAACACCATGTAAAGATCTATGGGAAACACAGAATGTAGGAGCAATGACATTCGAGCAGCAACTAACGCACTCGCTGACAATACAGAGCTGGGATACCAAACGCATTCAGTTCTGTTCAGAAGTGTAAAATCCCACAAGTATTCTAGTACAGAAAGTCACTCGAGTACATATACAAAGCCACATTTTAATGCAGAACTGTATGTTCATTTGGATCACATCACAGCAATCTAGCATTTTGACTGTCATAATGCAACATTTCTGAAGATATGGAATCATTTTATTCCTTTTCATTTCAAAGAAGAAAAAAAAGTTGCAAGATTGCTTCGGTTCTCTATGCTTCCACATCAAAGCCTAGCACGTGCATGGTGAGATGGAATGAAAATCCAACTAGCTCTCTATCAACCTTCCTTTGCTCCTTTGACAAATCTATATATTGCAGTTATTCTCACATCACTCTGTCGTGTGGAGAGCTAATATTCAGCTTGCATGCATAATGGCACGAGTTGCTAATTTTATCCCTGAAGGCACAGCCTTTGAAAGCAATGAAAAGCAACGCGCTATTGCAAAGCACTGAAGGTCTTTGTCACACAGTTCACATTTTGAATGCATTACAGCAGTGGCCTAGAAAGATATACTCTACTATAGTTAATTTGGTTAAAAGAAACATACCATACTTGTAATTTCAAAAGGAAGGCACACATTGAAGGTGAAAGAAAGTATTATCAAATACCACAGACAGCTGGAGCTTTTGGGATCTGAGGAATACCTTGCTCTCTCAATGGCTTCTGTTCTATGCACGTTGGAAAGCTGGCCCAGGCAAAAACGGTCTCCTCCAGAAGGATCCACATATCCATCAACAGTAACAATCGGACAGCTTGAAGGGACCTTAAATGTTTCCCCAACTTGCACGTCCATTTCAAAATATGCGATTGAACACCAATATTCTGGAGCTAAAGAATATATATAATTAACTGACTGAAAGGCACAAAACCACCTATAAACCCATTCCAGACAATCAATGAAGCCTTCTGCAACTGCATTTGTCATTCAGAGTAAGAGTGCACATTCACATAAGCAAGTTCAGATAGACAAAGACATGTCTGCTAGCACAGAAAAATACCACATACTACAACAAACATGGGCTTTTTTATTTGAGCACACATCAATGCTAGGGGTTTTTGTAGTTAAGATCTTACAAGTCTTTGTACAGTTTAAAATTCCAGTTAGATTTTGTAAACCATCTGCATTCCTGCACCTTATGACTGTAGCTTGATTTTTTCCACCTTTAGCATAAAGAAGTAATAGATATATGCCTATTCGTGGCTAGGCTGATAGAAACTAACTCTCAAATAGATCTGGCTTAAGATATAAGAGTAACTGCCTCCTAGGTGAAGTCAGTTTTCTCTATCCTCCCTGCAAAGCAAACCTGATTTGGAAAGCAGGGCAACAGGGGAAAAACATCAAAGATCACATACTGATCTTGTCTGCACACAAGAAAGTCAGGTATGGGATAAAACAATGAAGTATTAAGCAAGGGAGCAGAACAAAATGGCATGTTTTAACAGCAAAGAGGCGCCTTTTAACTCATCCTATTTTCAAAAGAAAAATTGGCTACAAAGGAAAGCTGGTACTTGGAAGAAGCTACCATGTGAGGAAAGGAAACCCTGACTCCGTAGAGGATGCTACTGAAAACTAAACACTCAAGTAAGCGAGGAAACCTGACAAAGCACACAAAGCGATTTTGCATACGTGTATCCGCTGCTTGTGTGCTACCTGGGAGCAACTGGCTTGTCAAGCCTTCTGCACAGTTTGTTGTGCGTGCTTTCAGTGCTAAGAGTTTCTCTCGTCAGACACATTAAAATCTAAAGTTGCCATAAGCTTAAGTCACTGGGGATTTCGGGGACTCAGCACTTTTGCTGACTGTAAGGGCCCATTTTCCACAAAAGGGTAACACAGCTGGCACTTAAGCAGCTTGTTGGGTAAGGCAAAGAAAATCAGCACTACAGTGTGCTCAAAATAGGGGAAGCAGAAGAGCTGATATGATCGGACCTGAACACAGCAGCCTGATAAGCCGACAGGAAAAAGAGCTCTCCCAGTGCCAGAAGTGGTACTCGTTCGTTACAAACTGCAGCACCCAACAGGGCACCTACTTATCTTAAGAACCTGTTGTTCTGCTTTTATTAGAAAAGAAGAAACCGAGGTGCCTGAATTCCTTTTTTTTAATCTTCAAATAAATACTCATGTCTCTGAGGACTGAATAGGGTGAAATCAACAGATGAACCAATAAGGAGAAAAAGACATACTAAATAATATGAAATGCAATTTAGCTACAGTTAAGTTCAGCCAGCAATTATCAACAGTTTTATTCCTGGTACTGATTCAGTCACTGGCCAATGAATAAACGCGTTAAACTTTTAGGCTTTTCAACTATGCAGCTCTCCCTGTGCAGGCAACAGCTTTTCTGTTGTTAAAAACAGAATACCACCTTGCACCTGCAACGGAGCTAGCTTGTACCGCAAGACAAGCCCTCTTTGGTTCCATGAATTGCTACCATTAACGAAGACTCTTGGAAAGAGCAGGCTTGTATACAAAGGTCCAAAGAGGAACTTCGGCACCAAAATGCTAAGAAGGGCAATACCTATCTTTCAGGGTATCTGGCTGTGATGATGGACTTCTAGATCACGGATCCAAGAGGGCTTTGGTGTGACCTAAACTCCATGATGTTTCTAAGCAGCCAAAAAGCGTAACTTCAGGCACCCTGCAAAGTTTAGCATCAAGGACATTCAGAGTTCAGACACCTCCAGGGTAGAAACCAACTCACTGTGGGTTTGAGAACTGCAATTTTTGACTTGGGCATCTAAATTAAACTCAGTTCACAGAGTACGTCACTATTTCAAAACAGAGGTCCAAATTCAAAAGAAGATTTATCACTAAATGGTTCCTCTCCTTCTTTCCTCTGCTTTTGAATATATATCTCACAAATTTCAGAGTACTCGATACAAAAAAAACCCACACTAAAAAACAAACCCCAAACCAACAGACTCAAACCCGAAAGTTATTAGCTTCCACAATACTTCGCATTACATGTTAGATTTTACTCACCAGGATGATTTGATATAGGAGGCTGGAATGCAAGTTCATTGTGAACTGGCCCTTTAAAAGAAAACATGCAATTTGTTTTACATGAGAAAAAATAAGGTTTTCTTTCTTAACTTGTTTGTCCTATGAAAAAAGACTTGTGAGGATGCCAGATGTTACAAAACCCAGTAATTTCTGAATCAATTGGCCAAATCTGACAGGGGAGAAAAATGCCCACAGAAGAATTACACTCTTAGAGGTTTCCTAAAAATTCAGAAGTTGAGTAGAGCAAAGAGCTCCATTAACATCCCAGGAGGAAAGGCTGCGTGCTGCTCAAGCCAGACCCAGCTCCAGGAAAGAGCAGAAACCAGATGTAGCATGGAGATGCAATAGAAATAGGACTTAGGCTTCACATCTGCCCCCAATGTATAGAGGTATGTGAAACCACACTTCATGAATTTCATCAATCACAGACCAAGTTGCCCAGCATGCTGTGGACTTGACCGTAAGAAACACACCCTAAAGATGGAAAAAAGCCCTAGAGAACTCACTTTCTAAAGAAAAAAATACTGAATATGGTCTTTGTATCGGTCAGTTTATTCTTTCCACTTTTATAAACTAACTAGGTCCCTTACAGGCAGCAGAGAACACGAAGGAAAGACTTAAACATAGTATTATAAGTAAGAGCAGCTTTTGCAACAAGATGTCAAAACAGGCACAACGTTGGTAGGTGTCAAAACATGCGACTTTCTGAAGTGAGAAATGGCAGCAGCCAAGAAAAGCTCTATGTGGTATCACCAGCCAGTTACAAATATTAATTATGGAAAGATACATGCACTGAGAAACATTTATAGAGTATCTACAGCACCACTGAAGTTCTTACATCCTGGTATTTCTGACAAATAAGATGATAAAGGAAGTGGGATCCTAACAGAACAAAACAATGAAACTTAATAACCGTATCTAAGCCACAATTTTCTTGATAGAGACAAGCCG